>JAOXOE010026546.1:0-21357 GCA_028565055.1 Phoeniculus purpureus
TAGAGGGGGAGAATCACCTCCCTCGACCTGCTGGCCACACTTCTCCTGATGCAACCCAGGATCTGGTTTGCCCTCTGAGCTTCAGGTGATCAGCAGTTTTCAGCATTATTGCTGTGATCCTGATTGTTATGCAAGTACCCAGGCAGACATGTAAAACAAATGCCTGAATGTCCATAAAACTCTAAAGCAAGAGTTATGTGGCTGCTTTTCAAGAAAACGTGTTTGTGTAAAGTAGCCTTACAAATCAGGACGCAGTAAAGGGCTAAGCCCAGACCTTAACTGCCATCTCTTAATAATGAAATATATTTTTATTAATTCAGGGAAGGAATTTAGCTACATTTAACCAGCTCACTAACATCAACCAGAAGCAGCAGGAGCTGTGCCTGCTAGTCAAGTACAGCTTTTGAAAGATGTACTTACACACTTTGCTACTTTTAAAAATCCTGCCATTTTCTCACCTGGATCTAATTTGTAGAGACAAATACAAACTCACCTGGTAAAATCTGGGTTTCTGTTTCCTGCAACTCAGCTACCAGGCATGATGTTAATTATCATCACTGCCATCATCATCATCACAGCTGGAGACACTTGCACTTAGCTGTTTTGGCACTCTCTGCTTCCTAAAGCATGTAATACAAAGCGACACGTTTAATATTGTCACTGAAGGGTTTTTTTTCCTTCTTACGTAGCTGTATTTGTCTGAGGTTCCAAGTCTGTTCAGGTGTTTATGTCTAAACTTTGCAGAGGCTGATGCTGATGTATCTGCTATTAGACATGGTCTAAGTTTGCTTGGATAACACTGCCCCATGCTGGTTTATAGGGAAAAGGCCCTACTGACTTGCTTTTTACCAAAATATTAAGAAAGGCAGGTGCTCTCTAATTTTAACCAGTAAGTTTGTTTCACTGTGTTTCCTTAGGGTGCTAATTGCTTTTTCTTCAGCTGATTCCCCAGATACCACAGAAAATACCCCATTTTACTGTTCCTGAAAACAAAACACAGAGAGGAACATGTGACTTTCTAAAATGAGCAATCTCATTAAAACTCATTGATAGTAGAGAGAAGACAAGGCATCATCACACAGAGCTTATGACAAGGTAATTGCCACAGGCATTCATGAGAACACTGTGATATGGTACATGGAATAAACCAGGTCCAGGTCATTGCCTTCAGTCCCTGTTGCTCTTCTTTTACAGCCCAGCATCTGAGACTTTCTAGATTATAAGCCCCATGTAGCCCATAAGTCCTTGGTAGTTTTACCACTAGCCCTGTGTATATGGACTGAAGAAAGCTTCATATTTGCTTTTGTACATGACATTCTACATTTCAGTGCTTTTCAATTCATGTCTCAGACAATCAAGAATTTATTTTGCTTCCACAGTTCAAGTGATTCCTGAGATTGTGTGGCTGCTTTGCAGAGAAACCTGCCACAAAGATAAATGTTATTGTAATTAATTCCTACAAATTTCCCACCTCGCTGATTCCTGACTGGCCTCAAAACCTGTACTCTGAAAGAGGTTTTCCAAACAGACATGAGGCAGTTGTACCTTGATATGCTGCAGCTCCTCCATATCGACCATGAATACTAGCTGCAGTTTAAATTTGCAGTTTCTGGATTTAATATTTACAGTAAAAAGCAATGGATTACAGTTTTTTCCCATCTAAGGATTGAATGCAACTATGTTGGCAACCTACAATTATAATTTTGAGGTGATGCAGGCAAGTTAGAATCTCATATGTTGCTCTTCATAACAGGAGTTTAACTGACTCATAAGTAAAACAGGGCTGCCACTGCAGACCACAAGTGCTTCACTCCATAATCCCAGGAGCAGCACTATATGGGACAAGCACCAGCTAAGCACAGTGAGCAGTAGGATAACTGACCACCAGACTGATTTATCACAGAAATAATGTGTTGCAGTAAAAAAGTAAGTCTAGAACTCATTAACACGGAGGTGAGAAAAGGAAGTAAGCAGAGGGCAATATAATCTGTAGAGGAATCCACAAAGGAAGACAGGCTGAGAAGTAACCTCGTTGCTCTCTATTGCTTCCTGAGGAGATGTGGAAAGAGAGGTGCTGAACTCTTCCCCTTGTATCCAGTGTTAGACACACAGGAATGGTTCAAACTTGCATTAGGGGAAGTTCAGGCTTGATATTAGGAAGCATTTTCTTTCAGAGAGGGTGGTCAAACACTGGAACAGGCTTCCTAGAGATGCGGTTGATGCTCCATGATGGTCAGTATTTGGAAAATGCCCGTAATACATGCTTTGAATTTAGGTAAGCCCTGAAGTGGTCTGGCAGTTGAATCAGACGATCATTATAGCTCCTTTCCACCTTCCTTATTCCCTATGACAGAAACATTCCTACCACACAGACGTCAAAAGTAACACTTCCAATGGATTTAGAGAAATAGATCTTCAGCTATGGGCAAGCATGCACACATACCTGTAATAATCATGTTTCAAACAAAACTATTACATATAAAACACCCACTCAACTCTAATGAAATTTCTATACCCCCTAACTAAGGAATATATGTTTTCTGAAAGGAAATATTCATCAAAGAAATATGCATCACTTATGAATTTCTGAAGTTATCTATTATCTTGTTCTTGGCAACAGAGTATGATAGAAATCTGGCAACTGAAGGGAAATTAGAGCAGCTTCCCATTAAAAAAAAATAAAAAGAAGAAGCGTTTAAGATGACTGCAGTTGAATCTTCACTATCTGGAAAACATCTTTTGTTGTAGGATGTGTCATCGAGAAAAAGCAATATGATCTTATTTTTAACGACATAACAGAACACTCCTATAGTCATGGTTTCCTATTGAAAAAAGATCTTTCACTCACTTCAGACAAGTTCCATTATGTTCTATGATGAACAAGTATACTACCACTCTGTTTCACTTGGAAACCAGAGCATATGTAAATATGCAGAGCTGGGATTTTCTTCTATGGATTTGCTGTCTTGCAAGTAAACACTTTTCTGTAAGAAAAGTAAGCAAAGTGATTGAAAAGTTCTATAGGCTCTGTTGCAGAACATGTCTGGCCATGGAAAATGAGGGACAGCCATTCCGCAACAATGAACTCCTTCGAGAGTTAAGGAACAAACAGCTCAGAGACTGCTTTCCAAGTATAAAATGACTGCACTCTAGAGAAATGTCAGTTTATAATCAGCCTCAGAGTGTGTTGCTGCACTGCACTACTGGGACCAGTTACTGCAGAACAATCATATAGAAAAAATATGTGAATGACACTGCACCCAGATTCTTTATTTTTCCAGCCTACATACTAGTTAAGCCCAACAATTTCTGCTTAAGATCTGCCCAACACAACATTTTGCCATGTTCCTTGGAGACATTATGACTATTGATGAAGGATTGTTTCCTTTTTTCCCCCAAGCAATTCAGGCTTCGAGGAGCCCAAATTAATCTTCATAGAGTGAAAAATAATCCTCTTGAAGTAATCATATTTGACAACCTTGTGTCCTAGCAGCAAGCTGGGACTTTCATGAAGAGCAGAGCAATAATTTAAAGAAAGTAAGATCTCATTAATGGCAAAAACGTGTAATCTTTACCTGAAAAACATATGAAAAATTCTGCAACCACGAGAATTCAGCCCACACCACTCTATAATGTTGAGCTATCCTAGGATTTCATCATTAGAATTAACCTTTCCTCTCCAGCCGCCTACATAGGTGTTTTGGCAGTCCTTGGAGAAGACAGTTCAGTAAATTAACTTCCTGCAAGAGTTCTGTTTCATTTTTTGCTAACTGGCTATGTCTAGTTCTCACTACCCTTTGTCCAAGTGTCTTTGGTCACTGATAGGATGAAATTTTCTCTCTTCTTAAAAACATTCATAAACTTTGTTGATTAATCATGTTGTACAAATTTTAATTCTAGAAAATTCTCTAATCTGATGTAATTCGGTACAGCCCAACTTGACATTTTAAAAAACCACCACTTTAAAAAAAACAACCTGTGAGAGGATGTGGCAGCTATCCAGGAAAATAGTATATATTACCTTGGCTAGAAGCTAATAGTAGTTATTCTAAATGCTTGAGCCAGCTAATTCTCTATTTTTCCAATAAACTCATTCATAAGATGTGAAAATACTATAGTCGGTAGTCTTGGGTCTTTTTTTTTCAAACAATCTTCATATAATATTTTGGGATCTTTTATGCCAGACTTTATGGCCACTAAGTTCTACTAAATTTTCACATCCAAGTAACCAAGATTTGCTGAAAACCTTACACCTTTTACCTGTTATCGTGCCTTGAACCAGTTATGCCCTACTCACATTTACCGACAAAAACAACCATGAAGTTACTCCTAACAGTTACCAAATAACTGCAGGAGCCCCAGATCCTTTAGGATACCTGAGCCAACACAGAAGATGACCAGACATCCCATAAAATAGAGAACAGGACTGAATTATGGCATCTGAGTTCAGCCAGTTTAATAGTGAAGGATAGCTTAAAAGCTGCTTGGAAGCACTCATTCTAATGAGGAATGTGCTAGCAAATTGACTTCATAATTTTTATTGCTAAAATGCTTTTCAAAAGGCAAGGCTCTGAATAAAGCTACACAGTAAATAGAATATATTCCAGTAACACTCTAAAATAGGAAACATTAGCTATTGGATTTTTAGAGTTTTTTCTGGCTCAGAATTCCTGGTGGTTTTACATTTCAGGTTGTTTCCTATGCTTAGCTCTCTACATACATTTCTGGAAGTGTAGAGAGATGAAAATACTTTAATTCTCCATTGTGATGTGTCAGAAGGAACGAATGGCTACACCAATGCTCAGAAGCAACATGCTACTGCCTGCTGTCATACTGGGAATAGCTGTGAAACCTTGAACCCTGGAAGTCAGGGAACAGTATTACTGGACTGCAGGAAAACAGAAGAGAGAAGATCACTGGTGTCAGCACATCTCCTCATATTCTATCACACAAGGATACTTTGAGATGCAGTTTTCGTTTTGAAAGCACAGTTAAGAGAAAAGAAAAATTAAGGAGTAAGGAGAAGTCCAGTTAATATAATGGTAGGGGAGACAATGAGTTACCCACATTCCCCGAAGGACAGCCACTGCACGTGCTCTCAGAGCAGAGAACAAGATAAAGCACACAAGCACAAAAGTTCACAAACAGTAAAAAGTAAAAGGACAAAACTCTCACTACATCTATTGTCCCTTAGAAGCAACCAGCTTTTAAGACTTTAAGACAAATCCTACATAAATAATTCCAAATGGCATTAAAGGGAAACTGAGGTTGTTCATCTATTACTGATAATGAGGTAGCAAAGTGTTTTTAAAGACTCTGGCAGAAAAAAAAATATCTCAATGAGGAAAACATCAAGATGACCAAAGCATACAAAGCAAGAGTAGCAAAATTGCCTCCTTATTTCTAATATGGTACTGCGAATTAAAGATACTCACTTCCATTTTTAGAAAAAGATTTCTTTGGCTTATACCTCACAAAAAAGGCTGTGTATGTGACATTTCCATAAAGGTAGGTAGTTATTGCAATACTTGTCATAATAATGCAGACCAGTCTGCTGCCTAGTGGTACACAATGATATTTTTTCAATTAAGATGAAGTTATTCATAGAAAGTTACAGTACTGCAAGAATTTAAGATCCTGGCACAAGCTAGTATGTGGCCTTGTTTCTGAAGAGCACAGTTCCATGTTTTCTTCTGTTTGTAAGTTCCTGGTATTGTGGCTTCTAAGAGATATTAATGCAATTAATTTTGTTTATACAAATAAATCAATTGTGGAACATATTTGGTCACAAAGAGCACATGGACAATGGTTGTCAGGAAGCAGCTCTGCCTCAAGAATGAATTCTGGTTAAAGGAATCATTGCAGGCTCCACTGATGCTTGCCAGAACTTGCTCCAACAACCATAAAAGAAGCATATTTTCATACACATATACACACACACACACATATATACGCATAAGACCTTATTTAGCAGTGTTATCCAGGTTAACTTTAAAAAAGAGGCTGTATAGAAATCAGTTTTCATTTAATAATCAGCAGATAGTTCCCTGTGAGAAAGACAACTCGTTCCATGCCTGGATCACTTACATGAGCTTCAGTTGTGGCACTGTGTGCAGAGACTTAATTAAATAGTTATTTAATCTTGCTGTTCACTCAACAGAGGAATTTCTGGATGCCTACACTTATTGGATCAGACCATAAAGCCATCTGGTCAACACCCTACATAGCTATAACCATCTGTAAGTACTACACAGAATGAGGCATTAAACAGCTACCACAGAAATGGGATAGTTGATCTCCACTATTAAACCCTGTCCTAATCCCCCAGACTCAGACCTGTTTTTACTTTGCCAACTTATTAATCTTTAAGAACACAATGTGATATAAGAATGTGCCATACTCTTTTGAAGTCACTGGTGCAACAGATTAAATGGCAAACCGCATTTCAGGTGTTACACTGAGTACTTAAACATACATATCTTACTGAACTCACAAAAGAAATGAAGACACTAGAGTCCACCTTAAAATACAGGCTTCCAGTATGACAGAAGTCATTCCTAAGTTGATTATCGTTTTGATACTGTAACTGAAACTGACATTTATTTAAGCTATTTAATAGGGAAGCCATGAAATTAAGTCAAATATCACTTTAATAGCAGTGAGTAATATAGTATCAAATACTGTTAATTTCTGGGGAAAAAACCAACCAGGATTAAAAAAATGTTCCTACAGTGATGACATACAATAAGGAGTTTAGAAAGTACCCAATCTGCTTTAAAATAAAAGACAACATTGCAGAGTGGCTTTATCATCCCTAATCACAGCAAGGGGTATCTTACAGTGTTGTTTTCATTGCAAGCGTGTAGACGTGAAGATCAGAGGGAAGTTACAACTGGTTCAGCCTATGTTTCAGATCAAGATTTTTACTTTCGGTTCACTTCTCTTCATGAACCTGCACTACGGTTGTTCTGTGTTTGTGTTCTGATTAAACAGTGACAACACAAATGTGGGGAAGTCATTGTGTGGGCACAGTTATATGGTTTAGCATCTTTATCTTAGCAGGGCTGTAGTCCAATAGATGTTTTATATATCCAAGAGGGATACCTCCACGGTCTACAGAGTACTTCTCTGGAGCATGGAGGTAGACTTTGGACTTTGACATGGCCTTTCTCCTCTGAAGTTTTCTCAACTTTCTTGCTGAAATATTTAAAATTCAAATAAGGTCTTGTGCTTAAGGCACTATACTGGGAACCAGAAGATCTGGACAATCTGACCTACATTTAATCTTTATAAGCTCAGGATAACCTTTGGTTCACTGCACTTCGCTTGCCATTTTTTGAAGAGGAATTCAGAAAAATGAACAAAATACATTCACTTGTCATTTTCTAATGTTCTCATCTGCACAACTGAGGTCATTCAGTTGGGAAACTCAGAGTCATACCATGTCATCAGCTATGCTAAAATGTGTCCTCGAAGTCTTCAAAAAAAGAAAATGGTTGATTATTTAACATTTGGTTTCTGAGAGAACAAGATGTTAGCCCATGAGCTCAAGATGTCTTCCACATTTATGAGAGGTAGGAACATTTTGAGTAGAAGATGAGTTTTTCCATGTAGTGACTTCTTTTAGGAGTAAAGACTCTCATACAAGAACAAATATTTTGAGAGGGATGATAAAACTGTGGTCTCTTGAAATATGACATATGAATAAATTTGCTTACAAGCTAGAGCTTTACAAGCGGTCATAAGATATCTAATAAATTAATTTCTATGTGCATGGAGAAGTTATTTTACTCAATAAACCCATAGCATTCCAGTCCTTTTAGCAGAGCAAAATAAGAGAACTGGGAATAATATTCATGTTTGGAAAGAGCAATCTTAAATCAAAGATACAATTAGCCTGCCAGTAAGGGTAGAGAAGTGCAGAATTGAACAAACTCTGAATGTCCGCAAGAAATACAATGGAGAAATGGAAAATCACATCTATAATTTTTTATTTTAAAGGATAACTATTTGGATTGAAAGAAACAAAAATCTATCTCCTGAAAACCTGCTTCTCTGTACACGTAATAATAAATGAATAGATATTCACACTAGTCTTGGTTTACATAACACATAATACTGGTGGCCCCTACTTTGGCACTAATTGTCCTTTTCCACATCTAAATGGAAACCTTTTTGGTTGAAAATATGCAACCTGATCTCTAACCAGTACATCTCCTTGCACATATGCACATAAGGGTTTTCCACAGGAACATCATGTAACTGCTCTGTTCTCCATAATCTGTAATTAGAGGAGGTTGCAGTTTTCTTCCATTTGCTTTAGTTCTCAAACTGTTTTTCCTAAAAAGATATTTCTTTGACATCTGGACACACCCCAGTAGTTGAGGTCTTTTCCCAAAGCTTTCTGTTACTCAAATGGAATATTTCCATTGACTTTACTGGATCTAAAACTTGTATCTACATTCTCTGTTTCAGTCAAAGACTGAGGTGTGCCACATGATATAACCAAGCTGTTGTAATAATCCCTTTATGAGTAATCTTTCTGCCATTTTGTTACTTTGGCTTTTTCTTGAGCATTATTTAGCTTGTTATTTCTACTGAACACCGCTCCTGTAAGCTGCATTTTAATCAAATGTTATGATTGTCTTAGTTCATTTTCTTCAAATTAGTTTTTAATTTGTAGCACTGGATTCATCTATTTACTCTGTTGCACTCACTTCTTTCCCTTGGTGTATCGTTTTTCTTCTGTGGTACAACTGCAGTTTCTATTATCTTGGTATCATCAATACGTTCAATGTTATAGAATACTTTACTGCTATGAAATAATTCAACCCAGTGCCACTCATTCATCCCTTAATTTCATGTCAAATTTTTTCATTTACTACTAACATTTACCTCCTTCTGTATTACCAGTTCCTACCTATGCTGTTATACAGAATCACAGAATCACAGAACATTAGAGACTGGAAGGGACCTCAAAAGATCTTCTAGTCCAATTCCCCCTGCCACAGAAGGATCAACTAGATCAAGTTGCACAGGAACATATCCAAGTGGGTTTTAAACATCTCCAGAGAAGGAGACTCCACAACCCCTCTGGGCAGCCCGTTCCAGTGCTCTGTCACCCTAACTGGGAAGAAGATCATTCTCATATTGATGTGGAACCTCCTATGTTCCAGCTTACACCCGCTGCCCATTGTCTTATCATTGAGTGACACTGAGAAGAGCCTGGCTCCATCCTCATGACATCTGCCCTTCACATATTTGTAAACATTAATGAGGTCTCTGTTTTTTCCAAGCTAAAGAGACCCAGCATCCTCAGCCTTTCCTCATCAGGGAGATGTTCCACTCCCTTGATCATCTTTGTGGCTCTGCTGGACTCTCTCTAGCCGTTCCATGTCCTTCTTGAACTGAGGGGCCCAGAACTGGACACAATATTCCAGATGTGGTCTCACCAAGGCAGAGTAGAGGAGGAGGAGAACCTCTTTCAATCTGTTAACCACCCCCCTTCAGAGAAACAGTCTAAAATGAAGATTTGTCTGTTTGACTACACACTTGTTGATCTGAGTCAAAACATTATCTAACAGCTAGATTAATTCAGCTGTCAACCCACTTTTGTTACATTTCTTCTTCACCCTCTGAATGAAGTCTTCTATGCTTGCATCAGCAGTTTAAAAACCTTAATAATGATTTTTTCACTTTGACTTGCCTTGACTGATTTTTCATCACCTTATGACTTAACAGAATGCTGTCCAGGATTCCACTTAGCAAAAATGCATAAGGACGGTCCTGAAATACACCAAATGAATTAATGATTTGGAGAGAAGACAAATAGTTGTTTGTAGAGAGCTTAATCTTTGGCTATGTGTATCTATAGCCATGCCACACATAGCAGAAAATGAACCAGGGCCATAGTTTTTCCAGGTCATATTATCAGGAGCAAAAGGAGCTGTAGCCAGAGGAAGAGTTGGAGATAAGTTGCAGTGTACCTTACAGGGGGGAGTGTGTTCATCCAGGAGGCCAACTACCAACTACCTACAGTGATGGAGATGGAATCTGGAGTTGCTGTGGCATCACTGGGACAGGGTCTGACAGCTCTGGGGTTAGCTGAAATAGAGTGCTGGAGGGGTGGAGACCTGAAGGCCCTCAAACACTCTTTCTCTGGCTTTATGCTACATTTTTGCCCTTGGTACATGCTGTACGATCAACTAACACTCTAGGCATCATACTTTCTCTAAGTCCTTAAGCAGGTCTCCAAAAGATAAATTGAATAATTGTATTTAATTTGAAAAATCAATAATGAAATTGCTTCAGATTTTGATGTGACAGCATCTGCATTCAGTGTACCTCCCCAAGGCAAGGCACTTCTACTGGAAGATAAATTAAGTTGTTGATGCATTATCTTATTCTTTGTGGTTAAGATTTTGTTCCTGGCTCTGGAAGCATGCAAGCCCTCACAGTCAGCTCTTATTTCCTTGCAAAGTCTTAGCAGTGGATCGCAGGGACTCTGATGCAGGTTTCTCTTGTATAGACCATTTGTAGGACATAGCTAAATGTTTTATGAGGATTTAAGGACTAGGGAGCTGGCTCGATTAAGAGAGGGGGTCAAGCAAAGGCAAATCCCAATTCTAGACCCTAAAGATGAAGTGAAGTTTCAACAGAGCAGAATTGGCAGCATTAGCCGCCTTGTGTCCACATGATGGTGAATGTTGCTTGTTTCAGAGTTCACCTGGATACTTCATCAGGACAAAAATAAGCAACACAACATTTATATTAGTCAGTGATAATTCTGATAATTCATTGGTGTTGCTTTAGCAATTTTGTAATCTTGCTCACTAGAACTATTTGAAGTAGTAGTGGTGGATTTTCCACTATTCCAAATATTCTCCATGGGTGTAGATTATTAGGTTTCTAAAAACGTCTGTGCATCTGCTCAGGTGAAACAGCCATATGTTTGCAAATCATGTCAAGGCAAGTCTGAGAAGCAAAACTTCTGTGTTTCCAGTCTAAACCAAATTATAGTTCCATCCTTTTGTTCCCTTTGTCCTCCCTCTTTCATCCTTTTCTATTGAAAAGCAACAATTGGGGCACACTTAGGCACATATCTTGTTATTCCTATTTTGCCTTTCTCCAGATTTTGAGCTGACTTAGAGGACTCTGACACCTGTTTAAACCCTGAGTAAGAGGGTTATGGGTCAATATTTGACCTTTGGAAGTGCCTTTAGGCACTTACAGTCAACAGAAAGGGGATACAAAATTAGTAGCACATTAGAGGACAAATCCCAGCAGTATGCCGCTTGCTGTCTAGTATGCTGTAGGTCATCTGGATTTAAATTTTCTTTACAAACTATTTGGTCTCTGTTTGATAGAAAAGTGTAACACATTCTGGAGTTACATATTAGAACAGTGAGCACAAGAGCTCTCAAACTGACTAAGGTAATGTCACCAGTTGACAACAATGACCAGGTCCTGGATGAATTAACTAAATAATTTAGTCAATGTGCTAACGAGCTGAAACAAAAACATGAAGGGCTTGGCTTGCCTAGACACTTGTGAGTCACAGGCAAAAAGATACAGGCTCAATATGGGGGAAAATAAAACACAAGTAATTCAAACATAAAAACCTTAACACCAAAAGATACAAAGAGCAACCATTTCATTCTTATATGCCCAGGCCAAGCTCTGTTACCTCCTTTCCCTCAAGGGAAAAATCCTTGTCAGTTCTTTCACTGTGGCAATGTGGCATCCTCCCTCCCACAGAAGCAAAATTCTCCATGAATTTTCACCTGACCACCCCAGCTCAGATTTCCCTTCGTAGGGCCAAGGGTTTCTTTCAGGATAAGTAACGTAGTCCATGTCCTCAGGGTCAAACCCCTGCTCTAGTGTGTTGTCCTCCTACAGGCTACAGATAGGACTGCACTGCACCATAAATTTGCAGGCAAACCTCTGCTGAGCTCTGAGGTCCCACACATTTACTCTTTACTCCATCACTATGCTCCAGGGTAAGAAGTGTCCGCCATGGTGTGCTGAGACCAGTGACCACATGGCTCTTTCTCAGAACAAAGGGCTCAGCATCGACAGGAAACTTGTCAACAGGTTTTTCCTTTTCCAAAATATGTTAATTTGCAGAGGCACTGATTGGCTCAAACTTTCAGACACGAGTGAATAACTGGAATGGCAATCTTCAAAGTTACTTAACAACATTGCTATGGCAAGCCTCTCATTCTGCCTAAAAACCCTCCAGGTTCAAACTGCAATAGGTAAAATTTAATGTATGGTACCACCAAGATTTCCCTTTTTGTTATCTGGGAGTACAACTTCCTAATCACAGAAAACAGATAAGCAGTCTTGAATTCTGTCTCACTGAAACTGAAAGGACCCTGTCACCTTTGTTTTAGTAATCCATGTGAACATAATGCTCAAACCCAAAACACGCACTGAAAATAAAGACATTACCTCAGAAGAACAAAATTGGTTAAATCAATCATTACATGAAAGATATACTGGTTTTATTGGACATAGAATTTTAAATGGAGTTATCCAATTGTTATCTTTTGTTCCACAGCGTCTCATCATTATTCACTTTTTAAAGATTTGTTTGATGCCAGAAAACACTGTGGTATTTCAAAGTACTAAAAAATATCATTTCTTAACACGAAAGTCTCATGGTCTGAGTTATGATCCAACAAAATAGCAAACACATGTTTAATTTGAAGAATCTGGGGGGAGGCATTAACGAAACTCTATTGAAAGGTAAAGATGTGCCTGAGTTTGTTGCTGTTTGTAGTCCCAAAGACTGGAGGGGAGGCTTGGTATGAGGATGGAGTCCTGCATGACTGCTAGGATCTTTTGGAACAAGATATCTTCCTTTCATTTCAATGTGTCTATAAAGGATTTCTTTTTCATTTCAAACTAGCTGTAGGTGAATACTTTAGAGAAGCACTGTACGGTGCCTAATTTCGAGGCAGAACAGGATAAATGGTTTCTATGTTACTATGAGATGGTTAGGATTCTAGGAGAGTAGGTACTAGAAGCCAAGAAAAATCTGTGAGGTATGTGTTATATACACCAATAAAATAATTTAAAATATCCCTATTGCATCTAGCTATTATCAAAGGAGGTTTCATGGTATTTACTGTAAACATATACTGCATATTTTCTATAAATATATTTTGCATATTTTCTATCCAAATCATTAAATTTAATTTAGTAATTCCCAGTCACGTGACAATTATTTTTTCAGAGTAAGAAAAGCCATACAAGCCCAGTTGGCAACTACCTAGCTAATCTGAATGGAACAATACAATCTCTGCTTACAGTGAATTTGTTTCTTCATTATTCTGCAATAAACAAGTACATTGTTGCATTGCTTTGGTCAATGGATGCTTTGGTCATTCTTGAATGTGTTTAAAGATCGTTTAGATGTGGTGCTTAGTGATATGGTCTAGTGGTGAACTTGGTACAGATGGGTTATTGGTTGGACTTCACGATCTCAAGGGTTTTTCCCAACCGGAATGCTTCTATGATTCTATGATTCAAAAGAGTAATCCAAGTATTAAACTTATTAGGAGGTCAAAGTTAAAAAAAAAAATTACCTTTAGAAACTTGGTATTTTTATTTTTCTGTCTGAGGAAGACTGTTTAATCTTCAGAACAGTCTCATTTCTATTTTCTATTTGTCCTGGAAAAATACTTGTGAATTCATCGGGATTTACAATGTCTAAACAAATTACTTCAAAACATATGCTCAGAATTATGAAATTGATCACCTTATGACTAAGTCTGGTGGTGGTTGTTGCCATGGACCCACAGATCTACATTTGAAAAACAATACATACATTTTCTTTTTGGCCGCTGTTGTCCTTCAGAAGGGTTTTTTTGTACCTCAGTTCAACTGAGCATTATTTCCCCAACTGGGTTTACTCTGCTTATTTTTCCAGTTTACATCGTTGATTTTTTCAACTGGTTGTGAAAGTTTCTGTCTCCCAGTTTTATCTTACTCTATGTTAAGGAGCACTCTGACATACTTCAATATAGTTGTTGCCCCATTTCATTTCTTCTGCACAATGCTTACTTTCCTTGCTTTTTTTCCTTCTTTCTAGTCTTTGTAGCTGGAGAATTGAAATTACACAATTCTAGAAAGCATAGGAGTTTCTTTAGGCATTAACACTGTTTGTTGTGTGTCTCCTGCAGATACCACCTGCATGTGTTTGAAGTACTGATTTGTGTGGTTTTCCATGCAATCACAGAATCACAGAAAGTTAGGGGTCAGAAGGGACCTTGAAAGATCATCTAGTCCAACCTCCCTGCCAGAGCAATATCACCTACAGTAGGTCACACATGTGCAGGTGGCTTTGGAATGTCTCCAGAGAAGGAGACTCCACAACTTCTCTGGGCAGCCCCTTCCAGTGCCCCATCACCATCACAGTAAAAAAGTTTCTTCTTATGTTTATGTGGAACCTCCTATGATACATAACTACTGACTAATGCATAGCTATATACCTAACTCCTATATACATCATTTAATGCAGAGGCCACTGTATACAATGTAGTTGTAGTGTGTGTATAAGACGGGGAGCTCTTGAAAAGCCCTCTGATGTCTTTAAATCAACTAATGTCTGCAATAGCATCTGGACGTGATGAAACCTCATGCTGGTCAGTGGAGTGACGCAACTTTCTGTGAAGAAAGATTTTCCTCTTGCTTCTTAAGTTGTGCCTTTTACATCATACCCATCCATTCCTTCTGTGTTCATTGTGTGACTCAAATCAGACAACAAAACACCTAATTCACAAAGAACTGCACAGCCCTTTATCTGTTCAGCTTCCCCCTGTTTTAGAGAAAGTTTATACCTGTTTTTTAGAAACATCTCACAGGGAACTATTTTGGTAAAACATGACTGAAACTGCACTAATAAAACTGCTGATTACAGAGCTTGCCTGGCACTCCAGAGGCCAGCTTTTAGAACCACAGGGTGCTGGTCAGAGTGGCGGGGGGGGCTTGCCAGAAGAGAGAAATATAGGACTCACTCTCCGGTAAGTGGAAGGTATCCAAGGGGAAAAGTATAGATGTAGCCTTAGTAAGGTAGTCCTACAATTCTTTTTTGCCTGTGATGAACTATTGTATGATCATGGTATTATTTGTAGTCATACTACTTCACATCATTTACCCTTAGGAACACCAACACAGGCATTCACAATAGGAACAAGCTAATGCTGTCATCTGGGATTTAGTATAGTGAGAGCATTTCCAAATTTCTTTGTTATTTTAAATGCTCGAGGATATGAAGCAATAGCTTTCGTCCTTCTTTACATTTGGAAAATTCCTGCGTAGTTTGTGCATGAAGTTATAAACAAAGAACAATGTAGGAAGGAAAAACACACTGACCACCGGGATCTTATGTTGTTACAGAGTGACAAATAGCTTTTACAAGAAATAGTGAAAGCATTCTGTGCAAGGACTTTGAAGAACACGTCAATGAAAAGTGTCTCCATGTTAGCATTTACCTCATTGTGCATTTGCATTCGCAATCTGATTTTACATCTGCAGCTATGTGTATTCATTCCTCAATGCAAAACATCCTTGGCGTACGCACAGCATTTTTTTTGCCTAGAAAAGGAATATAATGTACTTTGTGTAGAACACAGAATCACAGAATCACTATCACTGAATATCTCTGGTTCAAAAAGACTGTTAAGATCATCAAGTTCAGCCTTTGATCCAGCACTGCTGGGTCACCAGCAAACCATGTCCCTAAGCACCAGGTCTACACATTATTTAAATGCCTCCAGGGATTAGGATTCCACCACTGCCCTGGATAGCCTGCTCCAATGCTTGATAACCCTTTTGATGAAGAAATTCTTTCTAATATCCAGCCTAAACCTGCCCTGGCACTGTTTGCAGCCATTTACTCTAGTCTTATTGCTTGCCACCAGGGAGAAGACGTTGTCCGCCTCCTGGCTCCAGCCTTTCAGGTAGTTGTATACAACGAGATCTCAACTCAGCCTCCTCATCTCCAGGCTAAATAACACTAGGTCTCTCAGCTGCTCTTCATAGCACTTGTGCTCCAGACCTTTCACAAGTCTCACTGCCCTTCTCTGGGCATGCTCCAGCTCTCTTCTGTCCTTGTAGGGAGGAGCCAACAACCGAAGACAGCATTGAACATGTAGCCCCACCAGTGCCACATACAGGGGGACAATCACCTCCCTACTCCTGCTGGCCACTCTATCTCTAATGCAAGCCAGGATGCCACTGGCCTTCTTGGCCACTTGAACACACTGCTCAACTATCAACTAATGCCCCAGTTTCTTTTACAATGCGGAGCTTTCCAACCACACATTCCCATGATAGAACAAAGTCACTGACCAAATTATTAGTGGCTTCCACCAAGCACTGAATGACCTACAGATGGTCTATCTGGGCCGAAGAGTTTTTAGCTAGCAATCCCTTAAATTCCTTCCCAGCTGGAGCACAGAATGCTTATATCTAAGGAAAATAATATGATAGACAGATTTTTGCTGCTGTCAAGGCATATCCTTTACAGAAGTATTCCTCTATAATAGCAGTAACATATTCATTTGAAGGCTGGCTTTGATTCCCAGATGCAAGTCTCTGCTTTCCTAGCTAAGCGTATCTCAGGCATGAGCAAACTAAGGTGTATAAACCTCGTAACAGCTTCCCTTGATAACTGTTCTGATTAGCACAGTCTTTAGCTACTTCTCTTGCATTTCTCTCAAACCAACATGGCACAGTAGGTGTGCAGAAGGAATTGCTTGCGCTGGATCATATAGAGAAGAGTGAAAAAAGGAAAACTTTAGAGAAGATTTACAGAGTTCACTATGACAAGCTCTAGTTAGTTACTCAGAAATATTTCTCGTTACTTGTGGTTTGCTTTCCAGAGGCAAAGTTTTGGAAGTTCTACCTAATCATTTTTGTATTATTACTATTCTATCTGAAGTAGATCTACAGATTGCACCTTTGTATCAGCCATGCACATAGAGCCATAATCTCTTCTTTATTAAGAGTCCAGGCTACATAAATTACAAGCTTCTTCAGTTCTGCTCTCAGGACTATTTGCTTACTTCAGTGGGATTAGAAAAGTATTCATTGTTCAATTTGGTATTTGCATTAACTTGTCAGATGTTCTGCTTTGACAACAGAAATTTCTGAAACTTCCTTCCTTCTTGCATCTCACGTCTCACATGGTCAGCATGAACAGGAAAGAAGTAGGTACAAAACACTAAAACACTCGTATGCTTCACTAAATAGGAATGGACTTAGATGTCTGGGTAAATACTCTAATGAATTAAAGCATTAAAATGTTTCTCTGATTTTATCAACTGTTTCTAGTCACAGTCAACAAGAGGAATTTTTCAGCAACCTCAGAAAATATTTTCCATTACTAAATTTATCCATGATGCCTTTTAACCACCCCTGTTCTAAAGAAAGCCAAAGCTTTGATTCTGAACTAGCTATTAGCTGTGTGTGATCAGCCTGGTCCACCACACAGGTCATCCTGTCTGCAGTCCTCACTCACTCCCTCACCTCGTGCTTTGTAGAAAGCAACGGAACTATATCTCTTGCATGTTTCTTCTCATCCTCTCCAAAAGAGCAGCGTTCTGTTAGGGTTTAGACTTTAGGATTAGGAAAGCTATTACATGTTTTCATTAGAAAAGGCAAAATGGAAGAGCTTGGATTCTTTTGCCTCTGCAGAAATTTTAGGTCTCAGTTAGAACTGAACTCTGAGAGATACGCTGTATCCCATTTACAGTGCACTACCTTTAGCAAAAGAGCAGATCTCATAATCACAAACTTCATCGCAGAATAACAGAATCTCAGAATCCCATAATATCTCTGGTTGGAAGAGACCTCTAAGATCATAAAGTCCAACATTTGACACAGCACTGACAGGTCATCACTAAACTATGTCCCTAAGCACCAGGTCCAAAAATCCAGGTCATGGATCACAGTCTGGTTTTTTGATAGTAGAAAAGGAATTTGAATTTGAGCTGAAATTCCATGAGAAACTTCTGTAGGGAGGCTTGTTAGACCCATGGTGCCTGTTGAGATGTGTTCCAGACTTCTCTATTAGTCGGAGTTTCCTAAGTGGTGTAGGCACTATGGCCAGGTTTATTACACAGTTATACTCTAGCCAACAGTTGATGAAGGCATGAATAATAGAGGCTGGGTCATTGCCTGCCAGAATGGGACATGGTCTCTGAGCCAACTGGAGATGTTGTGCAACATTACTCACAAATGCTGCTATGCAAGAGCTCAGCAAATGATCCAAGAGAATGAAGCAGTTGGTCAGTTCAGCTAGCTTGGGTCATCAGTCAGTACAAGTAATAGGAAGAGTTTCACTGTTTTCCTCCAAGTTCCCCATACAGTAAGCAGTATGGGGAATATTCACAGACTGTAAAATAACCTACTTAATGTCAGAGACTACTGGCATGAAAGTTCTAATTCAGTAGTTTGAAAAAGTACATTTCCAATTGTACTGAGATAACTTGCTTGTTGTTTTGATTCACATCCTGGTTTTGATGCATTGATTTTTAAAGAAAGTTAATGTGTCTGTTTATGACAAGAGTAATTTCAACAGTGTCTATCTGCACAACTTAAATAAGTTTGCACTATTAAAATATATTTATTTCTACTCTAAAGATATTTTTGTGGGTTTTACTGTGGTGAAGCCTAACTGTTTAAAACAATAAAAAGAAATTGTGTTCGGTCAAACAAGGCACACGATACTATGCCTTTGGGAAAATACTCCAATTTTCCAAGTTTTTCCTTCAAGAACAAATAATTAGAAACCACAGCAAATGCAATGATAACTTAAAGATCTCTCTAATTCAGAAAAGGTTTGACTGTGAAGAAATGCCTTGTTATATGAACAGTTAAATTGGAAAAGATTGCTAGTTTGTGCCAGTTTTATCCAATTTGCTATTTATGTATATTTTCCAAAATAATGCTAAAGCTTTAGAATTATTTAGATTACTCACAAAAATATTTAATAAACTGTCATGATGTCAGGTTTGAAGATTTTTCAGAACATGATTGGACATGGCTTCCTGCTTTACCTCACAGATAACTCTGCTATGAGCAAGAGATGGAATCTCACTACTTCTAGACCATGACTTTTTGTTTCAATACCAAAAAGATTTCCATTACTGCATTTTTTGATCTCTGCCTCTTGTTTCTTCACTACCACCTCTGGGAAGAGGCTGTCCCTCCCTCTCCTATGACCTTCTTTTGGCAATGGAGGATTTCAGGCCCGTTGACCTTCTCTCCTACAGGTCAAACCAAGTGCTACTCCTGTCATGCCATACTTTCCAGCATCCCAACCATCTAGGTGACTCTCCTAGTCTGCTTTACCGTCTCTGTAACTCTCGTACTGGGGGAACTACTATGGCTGCAGTTTTCAATTTTTTTGTCTCAAGCACATTTCTTTTGGCCTTCAACAGTCTACCACAGTCTCTTGGCCTGTGGGATTTCTCACCGCATTTCCATCGTTTCAGTTTAAAATGTTTAAAAAGCTTTGAGAAAAACACAGAGATGTGCACTTTTTCCAAAGGGCAAATTTTAATGAGATTAGTTAAAAAGTAAGGACTATCCTGCCAGGATACAGAAATGTGCATCTCCACAGCTGTTAGAGTTCACTTTATTTAGACTGCTCCTTTGGTATGCCCAATGTTAATAATGACCCTGACAAAACACTAGGAAAAAAACATGTAGTCTACATGGCTAGTTTAGAAGACTCACAGAACTTATTGCAGAGGGGCTTTTTAAAGAAAGTTAAACACAAGACAAGTATAGAATTGAAGTGCTCCCACCTTGCACTGAAAGCAAAAGGCTAAAATTTCACCCAAACCTGGATTTCCCATGGTCTACACCACAGTAAAGATCACATTTCTCCGATGTTTCTCCTTGCCGATGTTTTTCCTCTAAAAAATAACCATTTGTAATAACAAATGGACTAGGAACTCATCAATGCATTCAGGGTCAAGATGAATCTGATTTCTACAGAGCTAAAACAAAGAATTTAGGCCAGCTGGAAAAGCAAGCTAAGAAAATATTTTTAATGACAATATAAGACAATCTAATGCTTCCACTGTTGCATCCTGGAATTACTGGACCTACTTCTAACCATGCCATTCTCTCTGAGAATGTCTCTTACAGATCAGACAGATAGAGAGGTGTCCTACGTGGTCTCTTTGCATACAGTGGAGAGTAACAGGTAGAACGAGAATCCTGTACTGAAATAACCAGGTGACCATAATGAAGAAATGCTATGGAGTCACAAACAGTATTTATCAAAAGCAGATTCTAGGTTTCTTTAGGACTCTTCCAGGAAGTTTTATGGTAAGTTCACCTTCACAAGAAACAGCCTGAATAACACAACTAAAAGAGAAGTTCTTTGAGGATTAGTTTTTAACTTCATCTTAGAAAGTCTATTAGGAATTCCAAAATAGAAAGCAAACACCCATACCAAGATTATTTTAGAGATGTATAAAATGAATTTTTTCTATTTTTCCATTTCCCTCATACCTTTTCCTCTTTACAGGCACTGGAAATGGAAGAAAGAAAGAGTCTGGCATAGATTATTTCCCTAACACCAGTTCTAGAAATGACTTCTAATGAATGTTACAATACAGGGGATTTTTGTATATCTACATCAGCAATTTTTCATTTGTTATTAACTGTTTCAATATCTGCACAGAATGAACCTTGATAAGTAAGATGAAAATTTAACATAAGGTGTATCAGACTGTGAATCTTTTGCTGTGATAGAGAATATTTGTATGACTATGAAATTTCTTTTCCACTAACATCACTCACATCAAGGCCTGGCCAGTGTCTCTGACATATTTCAGAACTGTGTCCAGATAGAAGTTGAAGCACTTGCTCTTCTTGTTCAGGAAATTCCACAGAAGGATTGAAATTAGACATAAGTTCATAAGAGCTTCATTCCATTTAACAGTAAGCTTCGAAAAACCTTACAAAATCATTTTCGATGTTCATAACAAAAACACCTACAATAATTTCTCCAAACTAGCACATATCACATCCTCTGTGTCCAGGAGCAATGTATACCAACAAAGAGGAAAGATCAACATGAGCCAGCAGTGTGCACTTGCGGCTCAGAAGGCAAACCGGATACTGGGTTGCATCAGAAGTGTGGCCAGCAGGTCGAGGGAGGTGATTCTCCCACTCTGCTCTGCTCTGGTGAGACCCCCACCTGGAGTGTTGCATCCAGTTCTGGAGCCCTGATTACAGGAAGGATGTGGACATGCTGGAGCGTGTCCAGAGGAGGGCCACGAGGATGATCAGAGGGCTGGAGCACCTCTCCTATGAGGACAGACTGAG
>JAOXOE010026547.1:0-21353 GCA_028565055.1 Phoeniculus purpureus
AGTTGCATTTCTACATTCTCTCACCAGAGCCTTATAATCACCCCAAGTGGCCATCCCCTCCTTCCATGACCTATAAGGTCTTCTTTGAGACTTCCAATTCTACCTAAGAACTTACATAAAAGGAAGACCAGGCAGAGCATGAACAAGCAAAGTCGTTCAAGACAGTCCAATTGTGGTTTCGTTATGTTTTGTTAAAGCTACGAACATCTAATTGTTCCCATTTGAACACATCCAGACTATTAACATAGGGAACCCAATTTTACTTGGGACTATTCTGTAGTTTCATGAGGTCACGGAGCAGGAGAGAGTTTTCCGTATAATTTTATTCATTCAACACCAAAGAGATGCAATTATTCCATTCTAAATATTTTAATCTCCATATGGAAAGAGCTATAAACTGTATTAACTCAGGGCAGTGCTGCGTTAGATTAAATGTGCCCCCAAGGAAGTTTTTCACTGTTATGATTGCAGTTAATATATTACAGCTTCCGTGTACAGGCAAGACACGGGATGATTTAGACAGGCCTTAGGCTTGACTGTTACGACTGAATGCAGTCGTTCAAATGATTTGTTGTATTGTCCTAACTCAGTTTAAAGAAAACAGAGCTGTATGGTGTATAGTCGTCCTTACTGTCAAAAAAAGAAGAAATGTTTCTTCTGTATCTTTGCAGTAGTTGTTTGCTCCTTGCAGCAAATAATTTAGTGAGAGCACCTGATTTTATTCTTAATTTCATAATAAAAAAGAGAAGTTTAAATTCCAGGCCAGGCATCAGAGAGGATATAAGACCTTTTTGTTCAGCATAGACATTTTTCTGCTGCCTGTGGTTGATTTTAAACTTACTCTGCTTTTTTGATCTCTTACTCAGGTTACTTGTAACAGTGCCCAAAGTAGCTACTGCATGTACTCAGCTGTAACTTTGGATTCTATGTGCAGCATAAAAAATATCTTGTTCTAAACTAATGCATCAATATAGGACAAGACAAAGCCTTTTTCACAAAGCAGTCTTTGTGATTGTCCATTTCCAGGGGGAAAATCATGAAAATTCAGGGGATTGTTTTTAACCTTAAAGCTTACACTTCAGCCAGAGGCAGGAACTTCTGCAGGATCAGACAAAGTACACAAGGCCAACTCATCACAGGGCTGGATACCGCTAGCTAGAATGATTTACTATCAAGTCTGCTTTGTTTTCTGACAAGGCAGAAAAACTGAGAGATACAACACTTTCTCACGCTATTTCTGATAGACAGCTAAAAAAGTTCAGGGAGCAGCACGTGTTGTGTTTTCTACCATAACCATCCAGAGACTGTCTATGTAAGTTCTTCTACTGCCTAACCATACCTTCTGCATGCAGACATGCACTCACTCACACAGAGATACTGTCTCACACCGTTCTTCCTCCTCACCCGTCTACATTTATCTTGTCACAGTCCTATGAGAGAAAAGGAAATGCAGAGAAAGAAGTTACACTTAATTTGTTCACAAACTAGGGCTGTTTGCATAACTAGAAGTCATGACACTCTTGAGATATAATCATCAGTTGCATACTTTATCTAACACGTATTTTTTCTATCTGGCTCTTGGAGTATTTCAGTAGTTAATAACTCCAGTGCTCAAAAGTACTCCAAAAGTACTGCAAAAGTCACTGGACTTAACCAAGATCGTTGCTGGCTTCATCACTGCTTAAAAAATAAAATAAATAAATAACATTTACTTTGACATTGCCATCATCCCTCCTTTTGCTTCTACATCTATTTCCCTCCATCTGCTAACACTTTTTTATTCTAGCGAGTAGACTGTAGCAGTTATGGCTTGGTATAAGCAGGATCACGTTAGCTATTGGCATCGTAGCTGCACAGACTGTATTAGAGTTACTAACGTAGGTCATGTAGCTGTGACCAGTCGCACACTCAATACAACTACACCAGGCTTATGTCAGCATATGTAAATCCTGAAAATTATCGTGTCTATATGCAACATTCCGTTATTGAAATTCATGGCTGACTGCCACGAGAGATAACAGAAAGACTTTAAAAATTTTGAAATCCATACAATCCTCAATTGTATCTTTTTTAAGTCAGAAGATTGTCTCATGTATTCTTAGTCTGGACAAGGCTGAATGGCTCAGCACCTATTTAACATAACCTTGCTATCCATTCACAATCTAGGCCCTTCCTTCCCCATTTTGAAGTGATTACTGACGTTCATTGTTTCCTCTTAAGGGACTGATAACAGGTGTTTCTCCTGTTTCTACTCTTCCTATTACACAACACCAAGACGTCACTACTCTGCCTTTTTTCCCCTCTGTGCAAGACAAAATTGGTTTTTTTAATAGAGATTTTGCTCACGTAGGTTCTTTTCCCAGTGGTAGAGTTCCCAGCAAAGTTCTTAATTTTTAATTTACATGTATTTGACATATAAAATATGGATCAGATATATTGATTAAACAACATACAGTCAAACCAAGAAAGGGACAGGCTAAACAAGTGGCGCTGAACATACTTGTAATTGCTGAGTGTATTTTCCATCCTAATTTTACTCAGAGGTCATGAAATATAAATGTTAGCCAATACTTGCTGCACACACGAAAGACTTTTATGGCTGTTTCAGTGATCTGTGAAAAGGGTGCATTGCTCTCTCCAAGGATATGTGAAGAAATTATACCCTTCCTCAATGTACAAGTAGAATTAGTCTGAAAATATCGTAAGGAGGATTACTTTTCAAAGTTCTATCTAAAACAAACACATCATTCTTATTTTATTTTCAGCTGATGTATTATTGCATATAAGAGCTGATTTGAGACAAAAAGTAAACCGCCAGTAAAATGGGTAAAAGGAGTGAACAAAATCACATAACTGAACATAAACTGAAACAAACGTGTACAGTTAAAAAAAGGACTAAAATTATTTCTCACATTAGCTTTTAAAATTCTGAGGTACAAGAACAATATTTCCCAAAGAAGAGTCATAAAGTCTCTTGGAGTCATACAAATTATCAGTCAAGTCATAATTTGACAGAAATTCTATTGCAGAGGCAGCTTATGCATCCTGAAGTGTTGGTAACCTGATATAAGCTGGGAAACAACAGCTGCCAGAGAAACTTGGTTCTGAGACTAACAACGAACTTCACTTAAAATCGTAAACTCACAGTACACTGGTAAGTGCAGAATAGTGCCCTGCAAATGAAACATGGAGGATTTAAATGTAGAAGCAGTATAAAATCTGAGTGTCTAGATAATAAATGAGAAATAAATGCTTGTACTCAAAAGTTCAAACACTAATTTGAATATTTGCTAAAGGATAGCCCTTTCACTGGAAGGGCAGCTGACTTCAGTTCTCAGACAGAATTTACTGGAAACTGGAGACTGTTTCTGAATGTAAATTTAGTATAAAGACAAACACCATTTCAAAGTCCAGCACTTCCTTATCATTCTAATTCTGAATTTTTGTCATATTCTGCATGAGATAAATGACTATTTGCATATGACACTGAACTACATAAGACATATAAATACATCTATTAATAATTCCAAATCATTTCATTTTTAAAAACAAAAGCTGCCCTTGAATCCTTGCTCCTGGAAAGCCCTGAACTGTTTGTTATTTGAGTCTTCTTCCTGACAATAGCTTCTAGTAATTTTACTTCCTCTTCACTCAAGCCAAGCTGAGACTGTATTATCTGTGGCTTTTACCTATACCTACTTAAACTTTTTTAAGATTATTTTGGGCAACCAAATTAATTAAGATTTGATTACAGACCTCGGAAATAAGGTCACCTCTGAATGCAGTTTAAAATGCTGCTGTGGAAAATTAAGATCTCTTTGATAGTCAGGGTAAAGAGCTGCCTCAACACTGTATTTTCTACATTAGTTATTTAACTCTTATATTGATAGGAGCTCCAAAATCAAGGAATTTTGTACCCCTGCCTAGATGGATAAAGAGAAAGAGCTTAACTGGTACAAGATTTCTATTTAGATATCTTCCAAAGACACTTTGTGACTCAGCATGAACTCATCAGTAGTTAGCAGGTAAATTCACTTAGGGAATTTTCTGTCTTAAAACCAAGAATTTATCTTTGGCAACAGAAACTTCACTTAAGGATCTCAGATACCGAAGTTCATGGACTTTACGGCTCAGCATAGGAACTAATAACAGAGGATGATATGGAGATGATTTTCTGGAAGAGTGCAAAGCAAAGACAGTTTTGTTGAAGCCCCAGAGGAAAACAGCACAAACGAGTGTTGTCAGCAGAGTGCCTTCCTAGCCAGCTGCTACGTAATTTGGAAATGCCTAAATCTAAGTGAGGTGCTGGAAGTATGAGACTGGGCTTGATTCACTTATTGAGGCAATTATCCCCTGGCGTACTTGTTAAGCCAAACTATAGATGGGATTTGTGTGAGGAAGGAAATTATAATGGAAAAGGTGGTTTGCCTCTCAGACACGTGTGGCTGGGTAAAGAATTCTTCCTGACAACCGTGTTACATTTCCTTTTTCTTTCGTTAAGAGAGTGTCACACTCTGCACTCCATATGTAATTTCTTCTCCCTCTTCCTCTCCATGACTTCAATTCTCTCTCTACTTCAATTTTGCACAACGCAACAATCTAAGCAAGCAAAGTAGGAATTTTCACAGTGGTTCCCAAAACATCCATCCCCGGTATGTGTAGACTGTCTCTCCCTCAATAGTGGATGCTAACAGAGCAGTTTAAGCCCTGGAGATAACTTTGGTTATCTTATCAAAATAAGAGCTGTAATAGTTTTTTGCATTGATGAGTATTCCTTCTGCCTACAATTCTGTCCTTTCTTTCAAAAATAAATCACAGGTATCTTAACGTGATACTGAATTTGAGTCTTACACACGCAAGGGAAAAGGGTGGGGAGGGAAGACAATTTAATCACTCTACATAGAGAATTTCTTGGTTTAGTTCAGTCTCATTGCACTCATGTTGTCCTGTTTACCTTATCAGCACAATATTTAAAAATGAAAAAAGTCTGTTTATATTTCACTGCCATTTTTCTTTAAACACCACTAAAGCACTGATAATTAAAAATTCCAATTCAGTTAAAGGTGAAGGTTTGGTGTTTTGAAGTATATAGCTTTAGAAACGAGATGTTTAAGCAGAAACATTAAGGTATCAAAGAGTGGCTGAATGTAAAAGTTTCGATTACTAATCTTCATCTGAACCATTGACATCTGGCATTTTGCTCAACTCCCTAAAGAAGGCGCTTCCAAAGTGGTGTTACTGTGAAGAACATGACACCAGCTAATTAGCACTAACAGATGAAGTGTTGATTTATTACCAGAAGTGAAACCTGTTATAGGAAGGAAAAGAAAATTATTGGTAAATGTAAATAAATGCTGGTGATTAGCATTTGTAATCTTTATTTTCTTGGTATGCACAAGAAATAAGGGAGCTGGTTCGCATACAGAGCCTGCATGAAAACATCCACACCTGTACCGTGGAGGGACGAAGCCCCTATAATGAAAGTCATTTGGCTGTGCTTTTAGCACACTTGTTGGAATACCAGCCACAAAGGAAGCTATATAATTACCTGCTATGTAATTACTCTGTTGATGGATGCAGAATTGATACCTGTAGAAATTATAACCATCAAATCCTCACTTGGTTGTGTTCTAGAGTAACAAGCAAAAGTCTTGAATTGTTGTAGCCCCTGCACTAGATGTCTAGATTTTGGACGACAAAGGGCTGTGGAAACAAATCTCAGTCTAAATTAGTCATCTGCCCTCCTCTGTAGTTTATGAAGAGACGCGGACACTGCAAAAGCATGAGTTGTTCTCTGGAGACAGCTATTTCACTCAACTGGCTAGAGAGTGAACCTGGATGACTACCTCAGGTTAGAGCTGTATCCCTTTTGATGGCTGAAATAAAATAAGTTTAATCTAGGCAAAACCAACTAGAACTCCTATAAACCCGTTAATTTTTCTTTCATCTCAGGTTACCTGCAGTCGCTAGGAAGAGTACAGAAGGGTACATTTGCCCTGCTCATTAATTGTAATTCAATAATGTTCCTTACTCAGCCTAATCTAAATTTCTTCAAAGATGTCATATTCTGTTCTAGTCTAACAAATGTGTATTAACCCTGTTTAATTTTTCTAATCCATTATTTTAACCCTATATCATAAATTATGCAGTATTTCAGTTTATTTTAGAAGTCTGAACAATGCTCTGTGAGATGTAAAATCTCTACTCACTAAATATGACCATTTTCCATTTTATCTTTTTACTATTAATGGCTATTTGAAAGATGAACCTACGGGCAGTATCCTACTGGATAACTAGTGGTTACTTCTTGGTTGGCAAGCCACAGTTTGTGGTTCTTAGGAGTGTAATTAGCAGCAGGTGCAGACTACAGCAGGCGGGGCCCGAACTGTTCTACCTAAAGATGCTCAGCTTTCTAGCTCATGCACATTTCATTAGGACTAGAGCTAATCTGGACTGACTGCTTTTGTCCCTTGTTTGCCACCTGGGTGCTGGCTGACCCGCCATTGTGAAGGTGGAAGCAGGCTCCTTACCCTGCAGGACGGAAGAGCTGCTTTGGGACAAGCCTGGTGCTGGGGTTTGCCAACAGGGGTGGGCTTTCCGAGGGCAGTTTGAATGAGGAAAGAATTTTGGGACCAAGAAATTAGAGAAGAAGTAAACAAGAAGTAATATGAGTGGGAAAGACAAAATGTAGATAAAAGAATGTATTTTTTACTTTAAAACGGAATACAATGTCTTGTTGTGTGTATTCAAGCAGATTATGGAGCAGATAATCTTCAGTGCCATCACAGAGCACGTACAGGACAAGAAAATCATAAGGCCCAGACAGCATGGCTTTAGGAAAGACAGGTGCTGCTTGCCTAATTGTTTTGGGTTTCTCCCTTGGGAGACTGTGGTAGCTGATGTGTCTCCTGTAAAAACCTGGATGAGCAACCCCAGCTCCAACTTTGACCAACCTCTGGCCACAGCTGAGCCAGTCAGCACCTCTGCCATAACATAGTTTAAAACAAGAAAACCTACTAAGTGAGTTCTTTTGTTTTAGGCATTCTTTTTCTTGTGAGAGGAGGGGAACTCAAGGGAGACAATCTTGCAGACACCCAGGTCAGTGAGGAAGGACGTGGGGATGCACACTGCAGCAACTGTTCCCATGCGGTCCTTGGTGAAAGAGCAGGCTGAGCCCTTGAAGCTCTTGGAGATCAGTGGTGGAGAAGACCCTCTGTCTGCAGCCCACGAAAAACCCCAGACAGGAGAAGAGGACTGTTCCCAGAGAGGGCCATGAATCTGAGGGCTGCCTGCTGTGGAGCGCCTGTAGCCCAAGGAAGGGATACGTGCTGGTAGAAGTTTTTGGAGGACTGTTCTCATGAGAGCAATACAGAAGGATGATGAAAGATATCATATTTCAGTCTGTACTCTGGTTTTATTTGAAGGCATGCCTGCCTTCTTTGTAATGGGTTTTAAGGCTGAAAAAATACTTAGCACTCTGACCTGCAAACATTGCTCTCTTGTACTGTTACTGCAAGAGTTTAATGCATCAGAGCTGATGAAGAGCTGGCTTCGTTGCATAATTCTAACTCTTTTATGGGTAACTGTTAACAGACAATGTTTTTATCACAAAGAAACTTGGCAGTATTTACTACACAACCTAGTGAATGTGTTTTTCTTTGGCTCTTACTTCAGAATGAAGGTTTCTAATTGTTCCTTCAGTCTGCTTGTCAACAACTGGCGTGTATTTCACACATTTCCTTAATGCTAATTAGAATTCACTTGCTTTGTAGTACATGACAATTTTGTCACCCTTTTAAATTTTTCAGTTCGACAGAGTTCTCAGAATGGAAAATTTGAAGTTACATCACCTCAGAAGTTCAACAATTATCCAATGCCAGCAAATGTCTATTCTAAAAGGTATCTGTTTCCCTATGAGATTAAAATGGTCTTGGAAGTATTACTTGGAAGTGTATTACTTCCAAGAACACTTTATTTCATTTCCCATTCTATTCTCACATGCAAGACTAAAAGTCTAAAGAAAAACCTATGATAACATAGAAGTAAATCAGATGAAATTTAGATGTGTCTGTATTTTCATAATCACATAATTAAGTCTGAAAATTTTATGTGGTCCTCATTTCTATATTAACTCAGCTTGTTGTCATTAGAAATGAGTTAAGTTAAATCAACAAACTACCGTTCATTTTGACATATTGCAGATAAACCATGAACCAGTGATGTCAAGTGTTTTATCTCAACTCCTGGCTGGCTCATCATTTGTTGTCATCAATTGACCAGGTCCAAGAAGAGGTTAACCAATTAATTTAGTTAATATGCCAATGAGACAGAAAAAAAATCCAAACTGACAAGGAAGGTCCAAAAAACCCCTTATAAATGATAGGCAAAGCCAAAAAACTAACCCAGTTTGGGGAAAAAAACTAGACACTTTTAATTCACACAACAGGAAAAATCTCAATGCAAGAAACGTAGAGATTAATCACCTGTTCTTACTTAACTGGGCCAAGCTGCTGTCTCCACCACCTCAAAGGGAAGAGATTTCCAACAGTTCTTTTTTCTTGTGGAAACACGGAGTGCATTCAGTCTGTGCGTACAGCATCAGCAGTCCATTTGATAGCAGTTTGCTGTTCCATGTTAATCCAAGTCCAGAGTCCCAGTGTGCCAATTCCTACGGAACACGAATGTCAGAAAGACTTTCTGGTTCAGCAAACAATGGATTGCGGGTGAAACCTGTCATCCACTGATTTCTGACGTTCCAACTTCCACTCATCATTTGCCATGTTTCAAAGGAAAGATGGCTGCTGTGCCCATCCAGGTGCCTTGTGTTTCTCTCCAAACAAAGGCAAAAGTGAAGTGAAACAGGACACAGGAGGGTCCAAACCAGTCATACCAGTTTGCCAAGTTGCAAAAATTCAGCTTGGAATCACAAGCTGCCATAGCAACTTCCCACTGCCTCAGACAAGAAACCTGCTCAATTCAAACAACAACAAATGAGCTTAGGTGATTCATTCTGATGGGTTGGCAATGGCAATTGACTCACAGCTAAGTCTTTCAAAAGTGCTTGAATCCCCCAATAGCAGAAATGAAGAGCAGAGTGCTCTTGCATGGCTAAAAGGCAATTTTAAGTGTTTTAAAAACCAAAGATATGAATTAATGAATATTCAGTTGGGACAACATTTAAATAACAAAGTGCTCCTGATATGTGTTAAAAACATGGGTCTTCACAGTTCATTACTTCATTCAACTAAACTACCTATAATATGATCTAATTAATTTCCAAAGACATTGCTAATGCTATGCTTATTCCCTGTGCAACTGCTCATGTGTCTTGTTTGTTCTGAAATCTCTGTATAAATAGAAATACCTTTAGTCTCCTGCAGGAACAGGTGAATTTCTATTTTCAGAAGAACCACTCAGCACAATGAAATCCTAGTATTAAAATTAGCATACAATTAAAGACAGGAACAAATGAATACAAGTTTTTAAAATGGATTATGTTACCTCCATAGACAGGATATGGAGGATCTATCCATACAGCTGTTTCAGAAGTTTCTTATATAAAATCAACAAAGGCAAAGAACTGCAGATAAGTGAAGCGCCCTTTTGTAAATAATGATTATGGTACTCTGGTTTTTTGTAGCGCCATCACGAGCCAGCAATGCAATTGGGGTGAGTAATGGAGAAGGAAGAGGATTAACTGAGAGATTTATAGATGCTAGACTGTAGCTAAATCAAAGAAATCAATGGTTCTGGGTGATAGAGCTCAAATTTTTCATTGCTCTTTTCTTGTCAGAAAACCATCCTTGGAACTGAACTTTTCATGTGATAGCATCAATTATTGAAATTCATTTTTTCACATTAAAATATAGCTTTACTTTTTCCAATTTGCTTTATTGTAACCCCTTCGTAAGAATTTTTTTTTTCTAAGAGGTCCTTCAGACATCCTAAAAGACTAGTCATGTAGACACAGCCTATCTATGTGACTACAATGCATTTAAAGTTTTACTATGTAATGCCAGGCTACATTAATCTAGACTTTGGCACATTATAAGCAGAGATATGTATATGCTTCTATTCAGACATGTCCGTTATTTCAGAGACTTGCACAAAAAAAAGTGGCCATGAATGAAATTGAGTCCAGCTGGCAACAAATGATGTTTCCCTGGGCTCAGTATTGAGAGCACTTCTGCTTGGTATCTTTATTGATGATTTGAATGAGAGGATTGAATGCACTGTCAGTAAATTTGCAGACGACACCAGGTTGGGCAAGAATCTTGGTCTGCTTGAGGGCAGAGAAACCCTACAAAGAGATCTGGATAGGCTGGATTGATGGGTTGAGGCCAAATTCATGACCGTCAACAAAATGCGGTGGTCACAACAACTCAGTGCAATGTTACAGACTTGGAGAAGAGTGGCTGAAAAGCTGCTCAGCAGAGAGAGACCTGGGAGAACTGACTGATCATTGTCAAAATATGAGCCAGAAGTGTGGAAGAAGAAGGAGGCCAAGAAGACCAAGATCATCCTGGTTTGTATCAGAAACAGTGTAGCCAGCAGCAGCAGGGAAGTGATTTAAACTGGTAAGGCCATACCTTGAACGTTATGTTCAGTTTCGGGCTCCTCAATACAAGGAAGATATTGACGTAGGTCTAAAGAAGGACAACAAGGTTTTTGAAGGCTCTGAAGAACAAGCCTTATGAGGAGCAGCTGAGGAAGCTGGGGCTGTTTAATCTGAAGAAAGAACATTAAGGAGAAACCTGTCTATAACTACAAGAAAGAAGGTTGTAGTGCGGTGGGCGTTGGTCTCTTCTCACAAGCAGTGAGTGATAGAACAAGAGGAAATGGCCTCAAGTCATGCCATGAGAAGTTTAGGATAGACATTAGAAAACACTTATTCATTGAAAGGGTGATCAGGCACTGGAACAGGGTACCCAGGGAGAGTTTTGAATCACCATCCCTGAACATATTTAAAAGTCATGTAGATCTGAAGCTTAGGGACATGATTTAACAGTGGGTTTGGTACAGACAGGTTAATGATTGAATTTGATGATCTTGAAGATCTTGATTCTGTGATTCTAAGCATACTGTAAGAAAGAAGTTATCCCACTTTTCTTCACCTCCTACCTCTGATCACCTTTAGTAACATGCTAGTGCTAATTGACTGTTAATTCACAGCATCACAGAATATTAGGGTTTGGAAGGGACCTCAAAAGATCATCTAGTCCAATCCCCCTACCACAGCAGGATCACCTAGACCAAGTCACACAGGAACACATCTAGACGTTTTAAACATCTCCAGAGAAGGAGACTCTACAACCCCCCTGGACAGCCTGTTCCTGTGCTCCATCACCCTCACTGTGAAGAAGTCCTTCTGATGGAACCTCCTGTATTCCAGCTTGCACCCAGTGCCCCTTGTCCTATCACTATATGACATTGAGAAGAGCCTGGCTCCATCATCCTGACACCCACCCTTCGCATATTTATAGACATTAATAAGGTCACCCCTCAGTGCCTCATCTCCAAGCTCAAGAGACCCAGCTCCCTCAGCCTCTCCTCATAAGGGAGGTGTTTGTTCCACTTCCTTCATCATTCTCATTGCTCTATGCTGGGTGAGGATTTTAGAAGGTGATACCAACTAACAAACTGGTGTTATCTTTTTAACATAAATCCTGCATATATTTAATCATGGATCCAGACCAGTTTATGACAAAAAAATGGTATTTCCATTATTTTAACAGTGCTATTTACTGTGCCAGTGGTTATTTTCTACTAACATCTACTTTCTAGTGGAAATAATTTCAGCTTTAGCTTTGTGTCAGTCTATAGCTTAACACATTAAAGCACTGTCACTTGTCAGTTTTGTTCAGATAGATTTGAATAGTTAAAATAGCCAATACCAGTGCAATGTATACTTGCAGATAATGGGAAATACGCATCTGAATCGGCATTAGTTCACAAATCCAGTCCACCAGTTTTGACAAGTACCGCTGAAATTTCTGCAGCAAAATCAGTGCTCTGCACAAGTGGAGCCAGGGATGTGCACTCTCAGAAGAGTCTGCTAACAGTGAAGCCAGTGATTAAGTAGCAGAGTTAGTTTCTGATAAGCTTGAATCTATTGCAACTAATAAAAGGCATGTGTCCTGAAAAAAGGTACTGTCAGACAGGAGTGTCCTCACAAGAACATATGGTCACTAGAGTACAGAAAGCATACATTGATTCGTCTGGGTGTGTTCCTGTGTGACTTGGTCTAGGTGATCCTGCTGTGGCAGGGGGGTTGGACTGAATGATCTTTTGAGGTCCCTTCCAATTGTTCTATGATTCCCAGGTACAAAGGCCAAATTAAAAAAGCAACCTTTAGGAATTTTATAATCTTCCAATTACCTAGACTAAGAGAAGGTTTTTCCTTCTGAACCTAGTTTTAAGACTAATGTCAGCCTAAATTCTGATTTTAGGTCACAAAGAAGAAAAAAGAATAATAAGTTTCAAAGAGAAGAAATGGACTAAACATGCCTGTTGGTAACATCTTCATACATTTTGAAAAGAAATTATTACTTCTGAATGTCACACAGACATTCCTGCAAAAGCAGCCTCTCCTAAGGAAGAAGTCTTCATACTCAGAGACTATACACTGAACAAATCATTCAGTCACTTTATATCTCCATTTACCTGGCCATAAGGCTGAGGAAAATAGGAGTTTTACAGCCTCACACCCTGTCGTTCTTACAGCCTGTGCAACACCTTCATTTGCTTACACACCATTCCTACAAGTTTACATGGTTTTGATCCTTTATGAAGTTGTAGCTGTGCGACAGGTAGGAAAGCTATGCATCAAGCTGGCCTCGACAGGGCTTTACCGGCTCTCGTAGAATTTGTCAGGCACAGAAGCAGTCATTTGGGAAACAAACAGATTTCATTAAATCTGTTTGTCTTTGGCTGAGTTTGTACACTCTGGAAAATGGGGAAGTTTATTGCTTCCTTGAGAGTATCTGAGGAGAAATCAGTAGGAATATAGTAGTATTAGCAATAATAATGGTGATAACAGATCCCAGAGCATTCTTTTGAAAGGAAAGCATCCTAAACAATTCATCAGTATCTAATCAAGCTGAGCTAACATTTTTTGTTTTTAAAATAGAATTGGATAAACAGACAAATTTTGGATCACTTAATCCCATATTATTGTTTTTTCACTTGAATAACTAGTTTGGATTCTGACAACAGTAACTACATTTGGGATCTGTGGTACAAACCTGATTTTTTTTTTTTACTGAGTCCTTCAGGGGTAAAGAAACAGAGAATCTTTTTGTGTCTTACAGCTACACAGAGCTTTTGGACAGTACTCTGCCACATACTCTCTCAAGACTTTATTTTAGTCATAGCAAGTTTTGGCATCTTTGGGTTTTCTCTCTGTGCTCTGGTTTGCTTCTGCCTCGAAATACCTCCCTGAGGCAAATCACTAAACTAAACACATTCCACCTAAACAGCTCCAACCTTTAAGTGATTACACACACACCTCTTTTCCTATTTGGAAGATTTTATCTCATAAGCTTCTGAAGTCGTAAATTCAGGGCAGGGCTATATCTACACTCAGCCAAGCTTCTTTAATACTCGTAAGTATTGAATTTCTTTCCTGTTCTTTAAAATTAGACTATTCTTTTATTTAGTTTCAGTTTCCCATTAAGATACAGGATTTTTAAACAACTTTTTTTACTTTAGCTTCTCTAGTTAAAAATTACTTAGAGGAAAAAAACTCCTGTATTTATACAGTTATTTTTTGGTTTTGAAATTTGCCAACAAATCCCTCATCTTCCTCTGTGACAAAGAGACATCTTTTAATTTCTTTTCTCTCTAAATGGTTCTTAAGGAAGTTTAGAGAGTGAAAAAATTGTGAAAGTCTACTGGTCTTTTTTATGAAAGGACGACAACATCTCTAGCTGTTGTCCCCTTTAAAGTGTAGCACCAATCCATTTCATTGATTTATCCAACCTGCTAATGTTAGTCAAATGGATGTACTCAAACACAGTAGTTCACGCCACCCTCCAACCTACAAAACTCACTTAAGGATTTGGGACGGGAAATCATTTCGTAAGTACAAGCTGAAGTTGAGCAATGCAATATTACTCTTTTTTTAATTTCTGAGGAAAAACAGACTTGAGCAAGCAGACAACAACAACACAAAAACACCCACAACTACTTTAGTCCAAACTTTAGCAAAGAACTGTCAATGACAGGTAAAAGTTGCACACTATGAACACATCCTGATAAAAAATTCAGAGTGAAACTGTGTTCTCTAGTGTGATAGTTACCCCCTGTTTTCCATAGGAAAGTGGGATGTTTTTTCAATTTTCTAGTCATAAATATGTCATCCCTTGCACAGAAGCTCTACAGATCTCTTTTTTCCCCAAATGTTCACGCCTTTTTGTGTCTAGCTTCACATATGTCTTTCTCATTCACAAGCAAGAAGTTTTCTGCTTCACATTAGCAGTTAAACAGGTACTTTTTGTGCTGAAGGAGCCACTATCAGGAAAAAAAAAGCTATTAGTTTGGAGGACAAAAACAACATAAACTTCTCAGTCTTGGGACAGCAAGGTGCAGGAACTCGAAGCCACTGAAATTCTGTGCAAGCACGAAGAAGTTTCTGTGTTGAAGTTAGAGCTAGGCCACAAGCTGCAGAACTCTAAACCTTTCATGGAAGGCATCCAGAAGAAGTTAATTTTCCCTGCAATGTTCATGTCCACTGAATGTGCAAACAAACCTGGCTTAGCATGAGCTCCACTCATGTACAACCAATAAAAATGTTAAGGCTGGACATGCTCCATATACTCCTCCTAGAGATACCCGTTTCTCCTGATTGCAGGGTTATTTCTTACCCTACCTACTCACTTCATACAAACTTGAGTAATATGGTGGTTTTATGATGAAGGTGTATCACGGTATCTGAAACATTAGCTCTTAAACACACAGGTCTATAAACTGCTTTCTACCCATTGTTCAAAGGTGCCATCCTAAAGTCACTTTTCCCCAGGAAGAATTTAGTACAAATAGTCTTGTGGTCTCAGCCATAGGAACGTGAGACTATGTCTTGTGGCAGGCTCAACAGACCCTCATTATTAACTGACAGTTCCTTAGGCACAATTGCTTTGAAATCTGTGAAGCAGGTAGCAGCATCTTAAGCACGAAGCAGTGGCTGTAAATACACAATGTCAACCATCTCCAACCAAGCTCTGTTGACTCACGGAGCAATGCGTTAACTTTCCTGCATTTTGAAATCTCTGTGACCTTTACTTAGAGATGCAACAATTAAAATACAAAAATCAAAAATATGACAATTCCTTTTTAAAACATATTTTTAGTTCATGGCTCTGTGGGTTAATACCTTCTCCCTTTAACAGCCATTAGCCTGTTTCTCTGCTCAACTGATCTGCATACAGCATTTAGCTACCTTTTTAAATAGCTAGAAAGTATTTTAGAGACATCAAGTAGTGGAGGGGGGGGGGAATCAAGCTTCATACCACAGAATTTTTATCTAGCTAGACTAAGTAAACCTTAAAGATGATGTTAAAAGTATGCTGTTTCTGGTTTGAGCATATTTTCTAGATTTTTCTGTAATTGGGCAAATTAATATTTTTAGCCATTTTTCTCTTAGTTTCTCTCTATTGCTGACCTCATTATTTTGAATACATCTGTCTTTAAAAGTAGATTTCATTGACTCTAAAACCAAAAAGAAAGACCCATATTTTTATTTTTTAAATTATCACAATTTATTTTGGGGAATATTTTGAGGTTTTTTAATATATTCAAGCTTTCCTTTGAGAGTTAGAAATATTAATCCCTTTTAAAGGAAACCTGAATCTCACATAACCACATTAGTTTGGGGTACGAGAAAAACATCACGTATTGCAAGATTTGCCCATGAGAATTAGCAGCAGTGAGCTTAACGCTGGTCTTTCCATCATCATAACAGAATGTTTGGAATCAAACACATAAAATCAGAATAAAATGTGACAAATACTCAGTTATTTATATAAAAGTCTGTTTTTATGAAGTGTATAAGCCAAATCTAAGTTGGCATAGTCCCTGTAGAAAGAAGAAAGTTGTCGACAAACATGAATAGTATTTGTTTAAGAGCAAAAGCTTCTCTGAATCATAGCAAAAATAATTATGTTGGAGACAAGATGAACATTGTTTCTGACTTTATTTTCCTCATGTCTTGTATCTCTAGCGATTACGTAATAAGCTGTACAAATGGTATCTCAAAGACAGCAGCATTAACTCGTAAAAATGAGTAAGTAGTGTAAGGCTGTGCCATGCTTCTTTTTATAACATAAAACATAGCCACACCATTAAATAATGGTTGTGAGCCATAACTTCTAAGAATTTGAGACCCGCGCTGTGTTTGCCCATAGGACTACAGTGTTTTTCTCATAGAAATTAGCACCACGATGCCTTATTGTGACACACAGCTAAGGAGCTACTTTGCAATGGTTTCCCGGTGGAGTGATCTAGGTTCTGCTTGAGTATCCCAACAAAGTGTATTACATTATCTGGAACAGAAGTCTCTGTGGTTTAACAAGTCCCAGTCACTTATGAAAGTGATTATTTGAGTGCTCAGAAGCAATAACTAAGTGTGTATATATATATATAATAAGTATACAAAAAGAAGTTGGTATTGCCCAAGTCAGTCTCATCTATACACACAGCAGGAGCGGAATGAAGTATTTACAGGAACTTAGCCTGGAATCAGCCTTCCTCCAGTAGCACTTTTCATTGCCCTAAATCAGTTCTCATTCTGCAGTCTGCTATTACAGATAAATTTCCAGTCATCTCTCTTAAGACACCTGCTCTTACCCATCACCCTTGTCCCATGCACTTTTAGGAAGAATTCCACCAGCTATCTGAGGCAACCGCGTGCATTCACAGTGGTAAAGAGCACTGCTGCCCACTGGTGCGTGCTCCTAACACACACATAAACACACTCACTGCCCAGTTAGGTGACACACATTCCATTCAAAACAGACATCACGATCCTAGAAAATATTTTCCCAAAAAATTTGTCTTCACAGCAGACTCGTGAGGTTCAGAAATCACTTGCTATTTGTGAAGGGTTCGATTTTGGTAGAGGGTACACTCAGTCACCAGGGATGGCTCAGAAGCACAGGCAGAGGTGAAAACTGCTGTTGTAACTGCACAGAAGCAGAGTTTTACATGACAAGCATCGATAACTAGTGCTTCAGTGTCCCGAAGGACTATGCTTACAAAAGAAGTTTGGCAAGCAAATTAAAAAAGCTAAAGCCACATATGTGACATCAGCATGAGAAGACACCAGCACACTCATTGTTCTGGTATACACTTCACAACTCGTTTGCCTTTAGTTTGCTGCATGCTTTTGATCTCATTTAGGCACTTTCAGGTAGGCATTCCTAGGCCAGAAGAATTACCTTACTTGTAGTGTATGGGAGGGAATCATACACCGGACACTAAAGTAACTTTCAGATTCACTTCAACACATAAAGCAAATAGAAGTAAAGCAAATGCAAATAGTGTGTGTGTGTGTGTCTATATATACATACATCCATAAATATATATATAAAGCTAATCTGTAGGATTGCACAGTAACAACACTAGAAGTCCATAAATGACCTGATAATAGTGACAGACTAATTAGAGGCTCTGCCAACAAACAATTACCAACACTCAGCATTAGCAAGACCTTCTCTGCTGTCCACAAGATAAAGGATGTGAAAACGCAAAGACAGTTCAAAGGAGGGCCAAAATAATGAACTAGGGGATAAGAAAAATAAACCCCATGATATGGCTTAAAAGAGTTCAACATATTTTATAAGTGCTTTATCATGAATACATGAAATAGCTTCTTGATACTGGGAGGCCTTTGAACCTTGGTGACAATGACATAACAAGAGCCAACGTGTAGAAATGGAAATTAGACCACTCGACTTCGAAGTAGCTGAAACCTCACAAAAGATGAAATTTCAGAGAAAGAACCGTGATTAAATCCTTCAGCAACTAGCTTTACGAAACGCCTTGACCCTGCAAAGTGAGATTAGATGTATTTCTCCAAAACAGAATTAATTTATCTTTTGGAAGAAGTCCCTTGGCTTGTGATCACAGTATGAAAGGAAGAGTAAGGCTGTAGAATTTTTCTGGGTTTGAACTCCTTGGGTTGGCTTAATGTCAGTCATGTCTTTTACTTCTGAGCCCCAGGGCAACCAAGACATGGATGCATATCCCCCACAAGCTCTGTGCTTCAGCATTAAGATAAGGTTTACAAATTTCATGCTTTGGGACTTGTCAAAAAGCCTGTAAGGAATTTAAAATAACAAGGAGTTGGTTGCCAAGGGGGCAAAGGTTCCTACCTTCCTCAGGAGACACGGAGAAGTACGAACTTCCACAACTCCCAACTAGTATGTTTTACCAATAAATACATACATCCATCAATAAATTTTAATATTGTTATGAGAATGGCAAACATCTTGTTTTTTCACAATTTCTGACTTTAAAAGAGTAATTCTACTCTCCCCATGTCCTTATCACTGCAGAAAACTCACTTCATTGTTACATAAGGTAAACATCTATTTTCCTGAGCACTGAAATACTTGGTCTTTCCTGATGATCTGTAATATAAACAAGATCAAACAAATTCTCATGGACTATGGACCTTCAACCTAGTTAATTAAAGTCAATTCTGTAATTAAAAGTAATTTAGAAGTTTTTAAAACTTGCATTTACCCTTTGGACACTGTAAACGGAAGGTGAGATTTGTGTCACCTCTATGCAAATATAATTAATGTGCCTAAACAGAGCAATTCTCCTAACATACTCTTCCTTGTGCTACTAACACAGGACTAGGTTTCCATATGTGCTATTATCAACCCACTTATTGTCTGTTCTTATGGCACTTACACACTCAGAATCAAAACCAAGGAAAATTTGTTGTAACTCGTGGTATTTCTAAGACGGGCACCAATGACTACAATACTTTACCCACGTGGAAATGCCTTTATGTATGTTTTCACTATTTGAAGTGCAATTCTAGTATTCCAGCACACGGCAAAGCCTAGGTCAAAGAAATTTTAACGCAGGAACTATTTTCTCCTCTGAAAGAAACACCTATTTTAAAATTTTATACAAACTAGATAGTCCCACAAATTTATAGCTGCTTAGATAAACTGAAATGCAAGTTTCTGAGTGATCTGCAGGGGAATCTTGCCAGCCATGACTCTGAGAAGTCCCCCTCCATGCTGACTTATCTATACTCCTACAATGTCCTAAGTCCAGCTTCACAATGAAGAATCTAGAAACAGGGAGATGTGACTTACGCTGAATTTCTCACTGGTCTCAATCTTGCTTTTGTGAGAATTGAGCTGTATGGCTAGAGCCTGAGTTCCTCAGTTGGAGGGGCTCTGTTTAGGTGGTGCTTCCTAAGGGTATGGCCTTTGGCGCCACATCGGGCAGGTTTCCTACAGTGCCTGATTCTGGGGAGGTGTCAGGCAGGATGGACTGGTATTTCCAGCCAGCAGTGTTTCCTTTGGGAAGTAAGGCACCCAAGGACTTCACACCCAGAGCCGCCAGCTCTCTGGTGTCAGAACATCTCCCACTACCACGTAACTCACCATAACTGAGGAAGGGCTTTGTTCGCCTCCTGTTGCATTCACCACACTGATATTTTCTCAAACGTGGGAGGGTTCAAGCGAAACATTTAAGGTAATAATTTTTTTCATTTAAAAAAGAGAGCAGACCTGACTACATTTTTACTGAAGGCAAAAAGAGCTGTGCTTTGGATAAATAGAGCGCTATGGAAGGGTAAGCACTCTGGAAAGTCATGTTTGTGTCACCTTAAAGTGAAGCCCCAAAATTAATGAAAGATTTTTACCTGAGTCCCTCAGTTCCTCATTAGTCACACTGGGATAATATCATGCCATCACCTCCCCAGGGTGCTGCGAAGATTTAATAGTTAATATTTATGAAGCACTTGGATACCGCAGTGATGATGCCATAGGAAAGTATGTCAAGACTGTAATGAAAGTAATTTCTCTGTCTTCAAAATAAGTGTCCAACAACATGCAGTAAAAAGATGAGGCACAAACTGAACAGTGAAGACAGAAATAATTGTTTCTGAGCAAATCCCACTCACTGAATCTACTTAGCAAAGCATCCTAATGTGCTGCTTTTTTCCCCCTATAGGAAATTAAACCAGGTAAAAAGGAATTTAAATACAGAATTTGAGTAAGTTTGCCCACACAGAAATAATGACATTTCTTAAATTCTGAGTGCAGATCCTGAAACACTCACAGATCGTTTCTAATGGTGAATCTTTGTATAATCTTTTAGAGATTAAAACATCCAGTTAAATGTGTTTTACAGTAAGCATCTAATGTACGTTAGTGTATTGTGCATCCAGTGATGTGTTTTATCACTGTGCTTAGCCAAGATCGACAGCAGATAGTTTAGTCCTAGTAACCTGTTCCAGGAAATATTACCAGCCACAAAACATTTAAATAGAAAGAAAAGTAGCTAAAGACACATGATCAGATGCAAAAGTGTTCAAGTTTTCTAACCACAGCTTTTACTGACTTCTCTTCAATTTCCAAAATTGGTCAACCCTCATTTGAATTGATCAAGTGTATCACCAGAAACATTTTGAAGCAGATGGACTTGGGCCAGAATCACACCTAATATTAACACAATGTGTTAATTTTATCGAGAAAACACTCTAAGATCATAGTGCAGTCCTGTATCACGACAGCAGGGCTCAGAATTTGTTGTGCGGATCATTGATTTATTCTTTCTGAGCAGAACATCAGCTAAGTGCCACTTGTGGTGGAAGACACCTGAACATGGAATGCATGCAGAAACCCAAGAGGTACTTAATTCTCACACAGATAAGCCAGCTCAGCTCACCAAGCTTTCACAAAGGAAAAGAGAAGTGACCACCTAGTCAACAGTATCTTGCATCGTCTGAGTTCCTTGACTTGTGCTTCCTGCTGAGCTTTGAGCTTAGTATCAGCTAAGCATCTGTTATGCTGAGGGTGAACATTGCTTTTCAGTCAGGCAGCAAGTCCTACCTAACTGTCTTAAACTGTGTTCCAGGATAGAAGCCCACGCTTTTCAGGTTGGCAGAAAGTCATTAGCCAGTTACAATCACGGTGATACTCTATGCTTGGTACTGAGGTGCACAATGCATTTATTTGTGGGCTAATTTAAGCTCTTGAAAACCTTTCCGGAGGGAAGGAGGGAGGGAGGGAAGGAGGAAAGGAGGGAAGGAAATCATAGGATCATAGGATGTTAGGGGTTGGAAGGGACCCAAGAGATCATCGAGTCCAACCCCCCTGCCGGAGCAG
>JAOXOE010026548.1:0-21349 GCA_028565055.1 Phoeniculus purpureus
CTGCTCCGGCAGGGGGGTTGGACTCGATGATCTCTTGGGTCCCTTCCAACCCCTAACATCCTATGATCCTATGATAAGATGCTGCAGAGAGATCTGGGCAGGCTGGCAGAGGCCAATAGGATGAGGTTGAACAGGGCCAAATTCAAGGACCTACGCTTTGGCTACAATAAAGCCCTGCAGCTACGGGCTGGGGGATGAGTGGCTGGAGAGCAGCCTGGCAGAGAGGGACCTGTTAGTACTGGTGAAAACCAGCTGAGCAGGAACCAGCAGGGTACTCAGGGGGCCCAGAAGGCCAATGGCATCCTGGCTTGGATCAGCAGTAGTGTGGCCAGCAGGACAAGGGGTGTAATTCTCCCCCTGTACTGGGCACTGGTGAGGCCTCCCCTTGAGTGCTGCGGCCAGTTCTGGGCCCTCACTTCAAGAAAGAGATTGAGGGGCTGGAGCGGGTCCAGAGGAGCAACCAGGCCGGGGAATGGACTGGAGGGAAAGTCTGATGAGGAGAGGCTGAAGGAGCGCAGAGTGTTTAGTCTGGAGAAGAAGAGACGCAGGGTGGACCTTCTCCCTCTCTACAACAACCTGAAGGGAAGTCGTAGTCAGGTGAGGGTCAGGCCCTTTTCCCAGGCAACCAGCACCAGAACAAGAGGGCAGGGCCTGAAGCTGCCAGGGGAGGGTTAGGTTGGGTGTTAGGAAGCCCTTCCGCACAGAAAGGGTGATCAGACAATGGACTGGACTGCCCAGGGCAGTGGTGAAGTCCCCATCACTGGAGGTATTTAAGGAGAGACTGGCTGTGGCCTTTTGTGCCCTGGTGTGGCAAATGTGGTGATGTTAGGTCCTGAGCAGGACTGGATGATCTTAGAGGTCTTTTTCAGCCTCAATAATTCTGTGATTCATTAATGAATGCATAGCCATGGCTAGCTCTGCTGCCCTGTGATGTGGGTTCATGCAGTATTGCGGAATGATGGCTGTGAATGAATACTGCTGCTTTAAAAAAGGACAGCGTTTCTCTGCTGGAATGAACAGGAGAAGGTGCAATGGACAGGATGTAATGGATTAGCTTGGAGAAATGGAGACTGAGGGGTGACCTCATTAATGTTTAAAAATATGTGAAGGCTGGGTGTCAGGAGGATGGAGCCAGGCTCTTCTCAGTGTCATACATCTGATCATAGAACAAGGGGTAACGCGTGTAAGCTGGAGCTTAGGAGGTTGCACATCAATATGAGAAGGAGCTTCTTTCTGGTGAGGGTGACAGAGCCCTGGAAGGGGCTGCCCAGGGAGGTTGTAGAGTCTCTTCTCTGGAGATACTTAAAACCCGCCTGGACATGTTCCTATGCAACTTGGTCTAGGTGATCCTGATGTGGCAGGGGTATTGGACTAGAGGATCTTTCGAAGTCACTTCCAATCCCTAATGTTCTGTGATTCTGTGAATGGAATAGTCAGCTATATCTTTTGAACCTGGAAAGAAAGAAAATGTTGAAAGGTAGTGTTGTGTTCGCCATAGATCCCTGGTTCTTTGGTGCACTGTCCTTGGTCAGCATCCAGCTGAGGAAACGTCATCTCTATTATAGCACTGTAAGAAAATCCTGTTATCTGTAGAATGGTCCCCAGGGCTGAGGACCCTGAAGAGCAGGCACATGTTCATCTCAACATAAGAAAGAAATTTTTTACGGTAAGAGCAGTTATTCCACTGGAACTGTCTCCCCATGGACATAGTAGAATACCCATCACTGCAGGTTTTCAGGATGTTATCAGAAAGGGTCCTAGATCTGCCTGAGAGTGTCCAAGAGAGGGCTGTGATGAAGGGACTGGAGCATCTGTCTTATGGAAAGACTGAGAGACCTAGGACTTCTATTCTGGAGAGGAGAACATTACAAGGGGACTTAACCACTGTCTATAAATCCATGAGGGCTGGGTGTCAAGAAGAAAGAAACAATCTCTTTTCACTTGTGCCCTGTGATAGGACAAGTGCTCCTATGGTCAGTTGGAGCACAGGAAGTTCTATCTCAACATGAGAATAAATTTCTTTACTCTAATGGTCACTGAGGCCTGGAATGGGCTGCTCAGGGAGGTTGTGGAGTCTTCGCTAGAGACTTTGAAGAGCCATGTGGATGTGTTCCTGTGTGACCTTTCCTAGGTTCTGTGGTCTTGCTAGAGCAGGGGGCTTGAACTCAATGACCTCTGGAGGTCCCTTCCAACCTCTAATAATCTGTGTTGATCATCTCATCAAGGCTCCCTTTCCCACAAAAGTTTGGACCAGGTGATTTCTGCAGTTCCCTTACAACCTGGGCCATTATGTGATTTCCTGTTGAAGCAGCAGCCTGTAGGTGGTTGGAATTGCTACAAGAGGGTGGTAAGAGCCACCATCTGTCATTTCTACTGAAAATAGAATTGGAAGAAAGGGTACTATTGGGACTTAAAGCAACAGTGTTTTCACTCTCCCCTAAATCTGCTCTCCCTGACAAAACAAAGGCTACAGAGTTCAGTTTGGTGACTTAAGCTTCCTTTGTGTCAGTATTTCTGTGACTCAGAGCAGTTATGTAAGAACTCTGATGGCTGCAAGTGACCTCAGCAAAATGAAGCTTCGTGTACTTGTTTTTTCTTTATAAGCTGTATTATTTGGTCTAATGATGAGTTGCTGAAGGAGGAAAACCAGAATTAAACAAAAAAAAAAGGCAAGACTCACAGCTTTCCTGTGATGCAGCTATGGCCACCACCCACCCCTCAACCTCCCCCTCCCCAACCAAAGATGTACAGAAGGAAGAAGATTATTTTTCACTTTTGCTTTTCAGACAGAAATGATGAGGTTGTTTTGCATAAATGTAGGCATAAAATTACATGTTCTTAACTCTCTTTTTAAGGGGGAGGGGAAAATTCTACCCTCCCTCAGGAGACATTTCAGTTGTCAAAGAAGCATGAAGATGGGAAAGTGTTTGGAAGGAATCTGAAGAAACTGAGCAGACCATGCTAAATGTAAGGTGATGACAGATGTTAAGTATGAAGCTTGTGTTTAGATCCACTTCCTGTTTTTAAAATGTGGAGGCTGTTTGTAGAGTACTTTGCTATGAAAACTGTTTGGTTACTGGATCCTGCTGCTATTGCATCTGGAGGGAACCCATCTACAGACAGTGAGGGTTATTTTTTGGTTGCTTATACACATAGGCAACTGAGAGAGTAGGAATGGTGTGTGATGGATGCCCAAGGAAGTTGTGGCTGCCCCATCCCTGGCAGTGTGGAGGCCAAGTTGGCTGGGGCCCTGAGTAACCTGCTCTAGTGAAGGTGTCCCTGCCTGTGCAGGGGGGTTGGAACTAGCTGATCTTTAATGTCCCTTCCAACCCTGGCCATTCTGTGATTCTATGGTCACAGAGATATCAAGAGCGGCCAGGAAAGTGTCCCTGTTCAGCACTTTGGTATTATTCTGTAGCTATTGCATTGTTAAAATGTGTAGAGGTTTTGCCTCCTGCTTAAGTGAAATGATTTTCAGATATAGAAGGTTGGCACAATGTCCAAACCTGCAGTGTGATAAAGAGTTTTAGGAAAACCATTTGTCATGGCTAGAGAGAGTGTGTAGTCTTATAAGTAAACACGTCTGCTTTCATTGTTGATTCAGTTGCTTGGACTGCAGGTCTCACTTCTGTTCTGTTCCTGGACCCCTGGCTAACTGGGTTTGAAACGCGACCGGCAGATTTTTGCGCACACTTAGTCTTCTGTCTTGTGCTTGCTATGTTTAATGAGACCTCAACTTTAAGGAGTAAGTCTTCCCTTGAGGCTTCTTGCATCAAGTGTGATACTTCGGTTTGTCTTTAAGTTGGAGAAAACATGTTTCTCATCTTCATTCTTCCTGACCTTCTGCTGTTAACAGACAAAGTTACAGGCTAATGTCACTGGAGCTTTGAGCACTGGGAAGTAAGCATGGGGCACCAAATAAATACTATCCCCAATAAAATACTTGAGGAAATTCCTACTGTCACAGAATCACATAATCATAGAATGTTAGAGGTTGAAAGAGACCTCGAGAGATCATCTAGTCCAATCTCCCTGACAGGGCAGGATCCTCAAGATCCAGTTGTACAGGAACATGTCTGGGTGGGTTTTAAATGTCTCCAGAGAAGACTCTACAGCCTCCCTGGGCATTCTGTTCTTAGTCAAAAGAATTGGTTGCCTTGTTGTTTGAGACTTCCTTGTTGTTGAAGCAGCCCTAAGACATGGTGGGCGTCTGACCAAGGTAAAATGTACTTTAATATTTGTCTTTTACTAGAAGTAACAGGGAGGACGATTGTGTTGGTGTGCCCCATTGGAGATTAAAGTGGCTGGTATGAGTGCTTTGGGGTACTGTTGAGGATAATGGTAGAAGAATTGCTTTGGAAAAGGTGCTTTATAAACAGCATCTACTTTGAATGCAATATACAGCTAATTCTGCCTTTTTAAAAAGCCCTAGGCAACAGCAGCAGGTGCTTTGTCCTAAGTATCTTGTGCGGCTGCTTTGAAGGAACTGTTTTCATTTTTCTGGGGAACATTTGTAGTTCTGAAAGAGCACTGCCATTTCAGTTGCTTTTTGTTCTTTTCTTCTTTCTATTCCTTACTCACTTCACATTGTCCTGGCTCAGTTCATAGGACAAGGGGCAATGGGTGCAAGCTGGAACATAGGAGGTTCCATATAAATAACAGAAGGACCTTCTTCACAGTGAGGGTAACAGAGCACTGGAACAGGCTGAACAGTGGGGTTGTGGAGTCTCCTTCTCCGGAGACGTTTAAAACCCACCTGGATGTGTTCCTGTGTGACTTGGTCTAGGTGATCCTGCTGTGGTGGGGAAACTGGACTAGATGATCTTTCGAGGTCCCTTCCAATCCCTAGTGATTCTATGACTCTTATGTTCCTTGTTACACCAGGCATTGTCTACTTTCTTCAGCAAACACAGTATCACCTTGAGAAATGTTTTCTGCTAAACCTTTTAAAGATAACTTGTAGTGCAGATGGGCAAAAAATAAAAGGTTGTTACACCCGTGGCAGTTTGTGAACCGGTTTGTGATCCTACAACCAAAGTAGTTGGCCTGGTTTAACAACTTGTAGATATGCTTGGAAAATAGAATAATGGAATCACAGAATGGCCAGGGTTGGAAGGCACCTTAAAGATCATCTAGTTCCAACCCCCCCTGCACAGGCATGGACACCTTCACTAGCGCAGGTTACTCAGGGCCCCAGACAACCCTGCCAGGGATGGGGCAGCCACAACGTCCTTGGGAAACCTGTTCCAGCATCTCCCTACCCTCACAGCAAAGAATTTGTTCCTCATGTCCAACCTCAGTCTGCTCTCTTCAAAACTCTAAGCCTTTCCCCTTGTCCTCTTGGTACTACCCGTGTCAAAAGCCCTTCTCCAGCTTTCCTGTAGCCCTCATCAGAGATTGGAAAGCTGTTCAAAGGCCACCTGTGAGCCTCCTCTTCTTCAGGCTGAACAACCCCAACTTGCTCAGCCTGTCCTCATAAGGGAGGTGCTCCGGCCCTCTGATCATTTGAGTTTCTCTCCTCTGGGCGTGTTCCAGGAGTTCTCTGTTCTTCTGATGTTGGAGACTCCAAAACTGGACACAGTACTCCAGGTGGGTCTCACAAGTGCAGAGTAGATGGGGAAAATCACCTCCCTTGACCGATTAGGTGTAGGCTGTCGCAAGACCTTGCTACCTGCAGTTAGCAGCAGGCTGCAGAGGCTGGCAGAAAACCAGAGGTTTTTCTTTATTGTGGAAGAAACTTATTCTGAAATTGTTCTTTTAGGAAGAAATGCATCCCCTTTAAACCTAAATCTTAGCTTAACTTGCAAAAGTGGTTTTCTTTGCTAGAGGGAATTCTTCTGTTGAGAGAGTTGCTGAAGAGTTAAATAAAATTTTGCTGTTTTCCTCAATTAGTATAGACAATTAAATTATAAGACTTTTTTCCTTAGGTTACTGAAGCTTATGGTTTATCACAGATACAATGAGTTCAGGATGTATAGAACTACAGCATGAGGCAGGTATCCCTCTCTACTTCTTTCTTTGTGATACTTATCTGAGAGCTTTAGTTTTACTTGAATTGCAGAAACCATGCAAAAAGAATCCGGTCACAGACTATCCTGATGGGGTGTTGGCTGGCTGTCTCATTTACAGGAGGTGGGCTATAGCCTGTTCTCTCTCAAGGCAGAGATTTATTAAAAGAGCGTGTGATAACACAATATTATATTGTAATGCAAGAGGTGAATGTTGTGCAGAGTATTGTAGCTGGGAGAAGAGAGTTTGGAGCTGCTTAAGCTAACTTTAAGGCTATAAACAGCTGTTATCATCAGATTAAGTATTGACGTTTGGACTGCATTTTCTGTTGTTCAGTTTGCAGTTGAAATCTTCTTCTTTTTTATAAATGTCAGCATTTATGCACAGGATAATGTCAGAGTTTAATGTCCACAGATAAATAAAGAAGATTTCTTTTTCCTTTTACTGGAGCCTGAAATGTTCAAACATGCAAAAGGTTTGTGTCTACAAAGTGCTGGTCTGGAGAAGACCTCAAATAACTTTCTGAAATAGAATCTTTACTATCTCTTGTGTCATAGTGTCAGAACTAAGAGGAGCAGCAGCAGCGCTGTGCTGTAGTGACTCAGTTTGTAAAATAAAAAGAGTATTGTGATGCCTGGGTTTCTTTTGGTTGCGATTAGTGCTGGGTTATTCCTCAGCTAACTGAGTCTCAAGTCTCTTTTTGGCAGGTTGCTGTTTGCTATTGCTTTGGATTAGCTTCATTCCGGAAAGATGTGCATAGTGCTTGATGTCCTATCTCAGCAGTGCCAGGGGCTGAATGTTTTCTTTCGCAGCAGAATACTTTTTCATACACAAGCAGTGTTTAAACAGAGAAAAATTGTCATGTCACTTGATTTTTAATGCCTTTATCCTGAAATAGATGGATCTCTTCCAAACAGCTTGTTGATTTGTTTTGTTGCTTTACAGATGTGACAAGTAGCAGCGACTGTTCCTGTGGACGAAATCATTTCACGTGTGCTGTCAGTGCTTTCGGTGAATGCACGTGCATTCCTGCTCAGTGGCAGTGTGATGGAGACAACGACTGTGGAGACCACAGTGATGAAGATGGCTGCAGTAAGAATCCTGTTCTTGACTTGTATTTGTAAAAACGGAATGGTTTAACTTCTGTGCAGGTGCTTCTCTGTTTTACAGGCACACCCTAGTTTTTATATGATAAATGTAGATTACATACTTTTATGTGTCTCTAGTACTTAAAAGTCAAACAGAGCCAGTGCCTATTGACAAAAAACACAGTGAAAGCCCAGCTTTACCTTTTGCAGCTGATTTTTGGTAGCTGTTGGATGTGAGGTTTCAGAGGGAGAGGCGAGACAGAAGTACCTCTTTCTTCTGCCTTTGCAAAAGCACTATGAAGTAAATTATGTGGTTTTGGTATAAATATTAATGGAAGATAAATACACAGTGTGAAGAATTGTACCAAGAGTGTCTACTTTCTCACAGAACATTCTAATATCTCTCCTGGATGTTCTGTGTGGAGAGGGGAAGGTAAGCCCTGTAGTCAATGTTACTTGATTTAGGATTTGCTGAGAGAAGTTTGCAGCTGCTGTGTGTCACACATGCAGTGGAGCCCAGCAAGGTGAGAACTGATAAGGAGTGCCACTTCTACATAGGTTTAGTGCAATACAGATGGATAGAGAAAACCCGTTTCCTTGGAGACATAAGTAAGTTGTTTTCTTACCTCATCTGTTTGGATTCCACAGACTCTGGTAGAATTAGAGTGGGAGAAAAAAAAAAGCCAGAACTTTGTAGAACTTCTTTCTTGAAATTATGCCTAGAGGGGAAGATTTAAGGCTGCTGTCAATTAACATGGTTGAGGAACTGATCTTCCTTTGTTGGATGCTTCTCTAGCATTCTCTTATTTCCACTGTTGACTGCTGTAAGGAAAAGAGCTTTCTTCATCTTTTAAATGTTGGTTTGGACAATCTTGTCTTCCTGGAGTGTGTGTCATTGGTTGAGACTGAGCTGGCTACTAGATGAATGACAGATGTTCGTTCCCAAAGTGGAAGAGTAAGGGAGAGCAACTTAGAGATTGCAAAATAAAACTAATCCAGCTTTAATGAAAATAAGGATAATATTAAATATATACCAAACCAATACCAAACCCAACCCAATTCCCCTGTTGGTAGTAAGATCGCAATCACAACTGATTCTGTGGGTAGATGCTGGAGAAGTTCCAGGCTGAACTCAGCAGCAGACATGAACTAGACTCAGAAGCTGGATTCAAGAAAATGGAGACTGGGATCAAATGCACAGCAGAGTCCTCCTCAGATGCCAGCTGTTGAAGAAGACAGCCCTTGTGATCCCTCAGCTTTGTACTGAATATGACATTTATGGAATAGGATACCTTGATGATCAGTTTAGGGTCACCCATCCTGGCCACTCCTGCCTGTGAGTGTGGCCTCTGACTTGCTGCACCCCCAGTGTGGTATGAAAGATCAGCAGTGACCTTGCACTCAAAAAAGCAGTTGCCTTTCTGCATACCAGTTCTTGGTGGTAGTTGTAAACATCAAGTGCTGTCACTTGTAGAAGCAGAGTCAGTCTGCACAAATATGCTGTTCTGTCTGAAGTGAAATTTTGGGCACTGATTGAAGTATGATTAATTTTTTAATTATTGACATATCAAGACTCAAGTTGGTGAATTCCTTTTCAGTGTAAACATTGAGGGGCAGGTTTGGATTGCCGTCTGGCAAGCTTCACAAGTGTTAAAGACCTTGTTAAAAGCATTTACTGATATTCCTCAGGAAAACACGGACCTAATCCTTGTGCAAGGGTGAGCCCAGTGGTTTCCTCTGACTCATGAACCTAAGTCTGTACAACCACTTATACGGACTCTTCTGAGACGTTAAAGCAATTCTTCATCAATATAAGGAAGTACAGCTCTGAGTTTCAAAGACAGGGATTATAATGTTATCAAGTAGTTGTGTCTGATCAGAAAAGCGAACAGAAGTCATTGCAAGGAGTCCCATGTTTCTGGCAGTCTGATGCATGTTAGTTTTAGAGAGCTAGAGGATTTTCTTTTTTCACCTGTGAATCTATCTCCTAACATTCCAGAGAAATAAAGCCGCAACCATGCTTGTTTTAAGATCTATTTTTCCTTCAGTGTATCAGCTCGTATATCTACTGTAAGCCAATACAACAACCTCCTGTGAGAGTTCTCTCTCTGCTTTGTTGGGCAAGGGAGGGGATAACAAGAAACATTGGATGCTGTATTCCTGTAAAAGCAAAGATTGAAACATGGGGCAAGACGCAAAGTACTTTAGCAAGTCAAGATTCAACATGTGTGTATGTATCCCTGCGTATGCTGGAGTAGTTGATTGGAGTTTACTAAATCCTCTATTAATGCGATTTTGTAGCCTTGGCAGTGAGTGAGAGGAGTTGCAGCTATGAAAAACAAGAGCAAAACCAGGAAATATTTCTTCCTTTTGAGAGGGATTTTCCGTCTTGAGATAAGTGACTACAAATATGGTGTGGGGTTATTTTTGTACGTGGGAAGGAGTACAGGTAAAAACTATAAAACAAATTTCCACTTTCCAATTTACTTGCACTAAGATCTCCTGAACTGTTACCCCTTCTTCACGTCCCAAACAGTTTCTATTTGTATTGGTGTCCTTGGCATGTTGGACTTACCTGGCTGTGACAGGAACTGGTTTTTTCTTGCAAATCTCAACTCCTGTGACAATGGGAGCCAATTATTCTGTGACAATGACTCTGCTTCCTACTCTCATGTTTACAAGCCAAGGTGCTGTAGTATTAATAGTAATAAGCAATCTCACAGCTGTCATCCAGCTTCCTAGACTTTCTCTGGTGTCAGCTCTGGCTTGTTGACAGGGTCTCACTTGGAAGCTCTTGCTACACGCACAGAGTGTAGCTCAGCTGCCTTCCTCTCTCGTGCCAACAGAGGCTGCTTTGGACTGTCCCTAACGAAAGCAGCATGCAAGGGAAGGAATGGTTTTCATTCCACCCTCCTGCATGTGCTTTGAAGTCCAGTGTGGTCTGAGTCTTACTTCCTGTGTGCAGGGTGAAAGGACAACTGAGTAAACTGGGTCTGAACATTGATGAAAAGCTCAATTTCTCCTGAGGTACATCAAATCTCCTTGTAACTGTAGCCCAGTAGAACCTTCTTACTTGGAATTTTGGATCTGTGTCATACCTAATCAGCTTGTAAATGTGTAGATCCTTGGGACAGGACAGCTTGATTAGCTTTGTGCACTGTTTCACTTGTTCATTTAAACAGACTGAAGAATTTACTCCTTTTACCTTAATGCTAACTGAAAATGGTCTTTGGTTCCTGTCTCACTGGAAAACTTAGCCAGTTCCTGTTGAAGCCCAGGAGAGGGTCTCCTCCTTACCAGGAACAAGAAAATCAGTATGGCTTGCTTATCAGTCCCACAACAGGATTTTCTGAGATGATGGGAGGATAAAAATCTCATAGATCTCTTAATAATGTTACTGGTAACTTCAAACGGATCATCTTCCCTTTTCCCTTAATCACCAGTCTAGCTCAGATGCAAGAACTCAGGTGGAGCTTCACTTCTAAGCTTCAAGTTTTACTAATCAGGAATGCTTGGCAAGAGGTCAAATTTCTCTTGAAAGATAACTATTCAATATCTGCAACCATACCTAGTCATATTTTTGGGCTTGGAGTATGTTTCCCTTAAAAGGCATCACAATTAATGCAGTGCCTTCTTGAGCGGAGTGCTTTTGATCAAAAGACTGGCTGCGGATTCTTCTCCTAAAATTGGTCTTCCTTTTTTAGTGTTATTAATTTTTTTTGGTTTGGTTTTGACCAGCAACGGATTGAAATACCACTCAGCTGTGCACTTGGAAACACTTAATATTATTTTGTGAGTAGGTCTTCCAAAATGCAGTGAGTAAGATGCAGTGCTCCTGTTTCTGGGTATTGCTCACTGTGTGTGGGGATCTTGGCAAACCCATTTCTGTTTGTGTGTATGCCTGTGCACACACAGAGTCCTTGAATCATCAGGGCTGGAAAGGACCTCCAGGATCATCAAGTCCAGCCTTCATCCCAACATCTCCCTAACCCCTAGACCACGGCCTCAAGTGCTCTAGCTACTCGGTTTGTAAACACCTCCAGGGATGGGGACTCCACCACCTCCGTGGGCAGCCTGTTCCAGTGCCCAGCCACTCTCTCAGGAAAGAAGTTCTTCCTAAGATCCAATCTAAACCTCCCCTGATGCAACTTGAGGCCATTTCCCCTCATCCTATAATATGACCACGTGCATGACTGTGGGCACAATGGAGGGACAGTTGTCTCTAAAGAGCGATAGAATGAATTTTTTTTTTTTTTACTTTGTGTTTATTTTTTAAATTAACATCTCGCTCTTCTCATGACTAATTTGTCTAATTAAAGAAGCAGTATTACACAAACTGCTGAGCTCCACCTGTTGCTTGCTGTCCTTGGGTACAAGGCAACCTGCCCACCACAGGCAACAGGAATAAAATGTTCAGAGGACAGTGGGATGTGACTCAGCCTACATTTCACCGTGTAAACTCCCCTTTTCTCCCACCCTTTCTCTTCTGCTTTTGTTCAGTCATAAAAGAGACCCAGTTTTGCTGAAACCTTGGATGGTGTCCAGTGTGACCATGCAGAGCACTGAGCTCAGGGAAATGGTTGGAAGTTCAAAGGCCTTTTTCTGCTGCTCGCTGTCATGGACAGACATGCTTTCTTGGGCTGTTGGTGTCCAGCCCACTGAATCCTCTTCCTTGAGCTTCTTCCTGTCTAAGGGGGCAGGTTAGTCCCTTTGTCTGGGCATTTGTCTCTCTTCAACTCCATCCGGATACATGCCTTTTGCTCATCTCTTTTAGGAAAATATTGTTTCCTTGGGCAGGTATGGAGAGATAAAGCTGAAGTTGAGCAGGGAAGGGTGTGCATTAGGCTGAGCTGTGTTTACTGTTGCATTACCTAATCCTGCTATGAGTAGTGATAAAAGCATGTTAGTGCAATCCCTGACTACTTTCTCATGAGTGGAAGCAGGGCTGTGAAAGATTTGCAGCTTTCTTAGGAAGTAATAAATAGCCTTAATTGTAAAAGTCGAGGAAGTGGAACTAAAACAGCAGAACTGCATGCATCAGTGTCAAGCTGGGAAGTGTATTCAACATAGAGGTATAAGGTTAGAGGGGGTTTGTTTCCAGTCTTCTAGATGCTAATCCATCTTGTCCAGAGAGGTCTTGCTTCTTCTCTGGCAGTGAAAGGAGTTCCTTCTGCTTCATTTGTATTGCTATGTCCTGCTCTTCTAACCATGGAAGAGCGGATTTTAAAATGAGTTATGCGAATTCAAGCAATACCCTTACTACACTGTATAGCTGCTTCGTGATGTCAGGACAAAATACAGCAAAAGTTGTTTGAATGTCCTAAGTGTGACTCTTCTGAATTTCCTCTTAACTTAAAATTTCTAAACACTTTGGAGATATTTACAACAGTGCTAAACATTAACTCAGGGCTAGGGGTAAACCGTCTGCTTTAACTCCATAGGAATGAAACTCATCAGAGTGTGAAGTTACAAAGCAATAAACAACCAGCAGAAGGGCTGAATAATAGCAACACTAAAGCAAAGGGCTGAGTGGTGGAACGGGCTGTACAGTGGAACAGGCTGTACAGTGGCTGATGTGTTTAGAGTGAATAGAAGAAAATATGGGAATAGTTCTTTATAGTCAGTTTGCTTTTTAATGAGGAGAAGCCATCGTGGATTGGGAGGGCAGACCTGAGAAAGAGAGTGTTAGGAAGGTTCTGTCACCTTCTACTGTGAAAGCTGCTCCCAGAATGTCTCTCATTTTCCTGTGAAGGATCTGTTTCTAACCATTGTTAGATCCAGGTTATGAATTTTAAGTGGTTTGGGTTTTCCCTTCTGCTTTTAAAGGAGAGCCTCCTTAGAAGGATGTTTATCTACTCACTGAGCTGGCACACACTTGCTGTCTGCTTTGGTGGGAACAAAGTCTTTCTTCCTTTGTATGTGGCAGTTTGTTTCACCCTCTTTACCCTGTTTCTGCTCCCCCTGCTGAAGTTCTATTTTTATATTTAGGGGGAGTATGAAATTGGCTAAACTGCTCCCCGTAGGGGTGAACTTTATTTTGTGTCCTTACTTCATAAATGGATGTGGCAGTTCAGTGGGATAATGATGTTGGCTCTGAACCAGCACTAATGGCCTAACACGCTGGGAGCCTGAAGAATTCTCCCCTGGAGAGTCAGCATGCAAATTCTCTTCCAGGTGGCTCCTGTGCAGTGCTTGGGTGATTAGTCATGCTGGGAACAGGGAGAGCAGACCAAAAGGCATATGCTGGGGGAATAGCCTTATTCTTGGAATTGCAGCTGAGGCCAGGGAGGGTTTGTTCAATATACAGCATATGGAAATTGTGCTTGGGGGAGAGAGGGCTGATTGTGGAACTGGCCCTCTGAATCCAAAAGTCTGTCTTGGTTTTGTTGGGAAGCAGAGTTTGGAAACTGGAATGTTTTTCCCATTCTTCCCACCTTGGGGAAGAAAGAGGAAGCTCCTTTTTCATTTTGATGTAGTAACACAGGGGCACTCAGAGAAAGTGCAGTGTAAGGTCAGCCTTTGGAAGACTAGAGTCCTCTCAGCCCCATGGAGTGACAATACAGATTTGTATGCTTCCCTCACCTTTACGCCTCTGTAGGACCATGAATGTCAGAATCGCGGAACATTAGGAGTTGGAAGGGTCATTGAAAGATCATTGAGTTCAATGCCCTTGCCAGAGCAGGGTTACCTTGATCAAGTAGCACAGGAACATGTTTTAAACAACTCCAGAGAAGGAGACTCCACATGAAGTGACTGTATCTGACCTGGACATTATGGGAGGAAGTTTTTCCCGAGGGCCAATGTTGGATTCTCTCCTTTGTTGCCTAGTGCAGTATTGAGGTCCTTGGTGGGAAGTGTTGGAGGCCTTACTATAGAGAGCAGTGAATGATCCTATGCAGTGTAATCCTTGCTACTCTCACAGGTAGTAGCAGTCCTGGGCCAAGGGGAAGGGGAGGGTTGAGGAAGCTGGAAAAGCTGAAAATGTGACTATTTGTTCTCCTTATTAGGTCATCCTCCTTGTGTGTGTGGCCACTGTCTTCACCTCCATCCCATCATTCTCCCACCTCCAAGATAGCGTTGGCAGGGGAAGAATCATCAGCATAGCAGAAGAGGGTTGGCCCACCTGGTGACAGATGGGCAATGCTGTCAGCAAGCTGGGCTGAGATGAAAGGCTTTCAGGCACTAGCTTCTCCAGCCCTTGCCACTCGGCATCACTGAGAGAATGTTGTTCTTTGGAGAACGCACCTGTCAGGAACAGTCTTGTGCAGCCCCTTCCCTACCACAGCTGGCAGCACTTAAAAGCATGAACCTCCCGGGGCTGAGTGTTCCTCTCATCTGTGGGGTAAAGGACATTGAATTCCAGCTTTGTAGCTCCAGGCCTCTTCAAACACTGTGGATTTGTGGTTCTACTCTGTTGCCAGCAGAGTCCTGTGTAGGCAAGCCTCATCCCATGTCTGCCCTATTTCTCTGTCCCTTCTGGAGACCTCTAGCAGGGTTTGGGCTTTTGCCCACAACTAAAGTACAATTAATTATTCCCAGCAGAGGATTCCTGCCTCAAAGCTTCTCCTTGCAGGTTTCTTAGACAAAAATGCTGGCAGAAACCACGTGCTAGGACGCACACACGTGTACCTTACAAAACCCTGTTCCCAAAAACATTGCTTCTGATAGTTCTCATTCTAAAGATCTCAGTCTGTAAAGGAGACAGGATGGGCTGCACAGAGAAGCATGCAGGAAGGATGCTGATAGTGTCAATTTGCTTGTTATGAAACAAGTGCAGTTCCAGAAGGACAGCAGGCTCAGTGATAAACTAGGAAAAAGGAACTCAGTGGGAAAATGATGGTGGTTATTTTATTGTGGAAAGGTCATTGGTTCTCTGTGGAGGAGAGATTGCCAAGCTACATCCCTAGCCTTGTCCCCCATCTGAGGAACAGCTTTTCTTCAGGACTTAAAATGTTATGTCTGTTGTTTTTAAGAGGTGTAGATCTCCTCCTACAGAAGGGAGAAAGCTTTGCTTTCAGGGAGAAAACTGCAGTTTCATGAGTGTTTCTTTGCTGTTGCAGTGCTGCCCACTTGCTCCCCTTTGGACTTCCACTGTGACAATGGGAAGTGTATCCGCCGGTCATGGGTCTGCGATGGAGACAACGACTGTGAGGATGATTCTGATGAACAGGACTGCCGTAAGTCACCTCTCTGAGGAGAGAGGGTGGGCCTGCCTGCCATGGCCAGAGAAAGCTGACCCTTTTTATTACAGGAATGTAAGACTTAATGCCTCTGACAGAGGACCTAATGTCCTTAAGCCCTGCTACCTTGGCACCTGGTGCGCAGAGGGGGTGCTCCTCCATCCAGCTGGAGAACTGTTTGTGCCCTGCAGCCTTGATAGTTAATCTCCTGTGATGCGCTTCCTTAAGCTGAGCTCCTTGTCCTCCCCTGTTCATGAAAACATCTAACCCTTGCCAGATCCTACTGAACTGCCTGCCTGGCTGGGTTGCTGTGGCCTCAGGTTCCACTGTCTGACTTTTCTGCTCTGCTGAACTGTCCCCAACATCCTCTCCCTTCAAAGCAAGCTGCCTGAGGGGAGGGAGGTGCTATAGGTGTGCTGCCCATAGAGAGGCCAGTTACCCTGAAAGCTGACTGCTCCCATGTGAGGCACCATCATCAAAAGATCAGGCTGCCAGCTGTAAGCACTGCTGTTGTTCTTCTAAAGATTACTAAAATGGAGGGAATTTTGCCTGAGTGTCTGAAGTTCAGCCCTCTCCTTTCCCCTTGGCAGACAAGGTTCACTTGTCATTGCCTTCCATTAGCAAAGAATGTTTAAGGACTTTCTCCACATCCAACTGTCAAGGCCATGTAGTTGGCAACACAAGCCAGAGGACCAGCATGTTTCAGCACTGGAGTTTCAGCTTCTCTGAAACTGCAGTGGTCAACAGAGCTGATGCCAGGCTCCACTTAGAAGCAGAACTGTTTTGCTGCCTGCTTGAGAAGGTTGCAGCTGCTTAAGAAGCATCACTCAGTCTGGTGGTGAGTGGTGCTGATCGAGGAAACACATCTCAATAAATGCAAAAATAAAGCTCTTGGCTGTATTATGTGTCCAGAAATGGACATGGAATCCATAAATGGATTAACTTTTTGATCAGTATGCCCCTCATTTTTGCCTGCTTTCTTTGAGCAAAGGGCTGGGAAGCATGATTCTTGGGTTTGTCATTGTGTGTTGTACTCTGTGTCACAGGTCTGAGCTCATTTTTCCAATCTATTCAAAGATTCTCATGAAAGAAAAGGTGTCTAGGTTTGGTCTTCTGAGTCTGTTTGGTCTTTGCCTTTCAAAAACAGTTGGAGTGCCCTTGTATCTTAAGACAACAGTAGAGAAGGGAAAAAATGAGGAAAGTAATGAAAGGAGAAAGGCAAGGTTCTGTGAATAAGTGTCCCCTAGGGGGTAGTTCAGATGAGCTGTACCCATAGGAGTTGCTGATGTATTGAAGTCCACAGGTGCTAATTTTGGGGTCCCTTTCCTCAGTGATCTGCAGATAAGCTTTCATATAAGGCTAGCAAAGAGGTTGGAAGTAGTCTGCAAATACTCAATTGTGTAGATGAAGTTTAAATTTTTTCTCTCTCTTTTGAATGAACAATTCAAAAGAGGATACCAAGCCCTCCTGGTGTGATTAGGGAAAGGGAAATCAGCTCTACAGCAGAGCAGTGTCCTTGGAGGATGAGGTTGCTTCATTTGTAACCTGACATGTTTGATGTCTGGCAAGCAAAATTGTCTTGCCTTGCCTTCAGCTTTTCCGTTGTGTCCTTACAGCTCCACGGGAGTGTGAGGAAGACGAGTTCTCATGTCAGAATGGATATTGTATCCGCAGCCTGTGGCACTGTGATGGTGACAATGACTGTGGTGACAACAGTGATGAACAGTGTGGTGAGTAATGTGGCCCTACAAATACTACCCTGCCAGTACTTGAGAAGCGATTGCACAGATTTCAACTTGTGCAATTCTAGGGTACCCTGAGCATGGCAAGGGCTTGCTGCTGGCTTGTTGGGGCTGGAATATTGTGTCCAGTTCTGGGCCCCTCAGTTCAAGAAGGACACAAAACTGCTTGAGAGAAACCAGTACAGAGTCACAAAGATGATGAAGCTTTTCCTATGAGGAAAGGCTAAGGGAGCTGGGTCTCTTGAGCTTGGAAAAAAGGAGACTGAGGGGTGACCCCATTAATGTTGATAAATATGGAAAGGGTGGGTGTCAGGAGGATGGAACCAGGCTCTGCTCAGTGGCATCCAATGATAGGACAAGAGGCAACAAGTGTCAGTTGGAACGTAGGAGGTTCCACATCAATATGAGAAGGAACTTCTTCCCAGTGATGGTAATGGAGCACTGGAACAGGCTGCCCAGGGGGGTTGTGGAGCGTCCTCTGGAGACGTTTGAAACCCTCCTAGACATGTTCCTGTGGACTTGATCTACGTGACCCTGCTGTGGCAAGGGGATTGGACGTGATGATCTTTTGAGGTCTTTTCCAATCACGAATGTTCTGTGATTCTGTCAATCTCAGGATCTCTTAACCTGCCAGGCAAAAATTACTTGAGGCCTGTTATTCCTTGATGTGTCTTATGGATTCCTTTTAAATCTAGCACTCTGTGTCAGTTAAATCAACAATAAGGATTTTTCTCAGGCACTGCATGACATGGGCATGTATGGTTGTGTAGTAGTGTGGGTCCTTGTCTGGACCCCTACACGTCCCACCTGGGTCGCCATTAATGTCATCAGTTACAGACTGCAACTGTATTTTAACCAAGAGCTAAAGCATCAGACACAAAGGGAAGGTTTAACAAACCCACTGACAGATCTGCAGGCAGTGAAACAACTGACTCAGTTTGTGAAGGAAAGCACCAAGACATTTTAATTCACTCCCCTCACCACACAGCAGAAGAAACCCCACACAAGATATATAGACACACAGACACATGGAGTTTTGTCACACTGCTCTTACACTGAACTGACTTGAAATGTCCAGTACATCCACTGTAGACAGTTCCTGCTTCTCTCTGAAATCAGTCTGACTTCAGTCCTGATCCTCATAAATCTTCAAAGTTCAGGATTCTCACAGTCTCTCCAGCTGAACACAGATAAATCAGTAGACCTTGACATAAATTCCTGCACATAAATTCTCTTCAGAAGTGATAACATTTCCTTTCAGCAGCAAAGCGAGTGCAGCTCTGAACAGACACTAAGATGGAGGGAAGAACTCACTGAAGGGGGAGAAGAGGGGAATGTGGGGGTAGAAACTTTTCAAACTTTACAAACACAAACTTTTCTGCAGAAAACACACAAATCTGACAGATTCTGGTTGGCTTCTAAAGCAGAACAGTGGACAGTATTGTTTGGGGGTGCCCTAGCAGCTTCAGGAGCACGGTTCCCTTGTTTCCTGGATAACCAGCAAAGTCAAGGCTTTGTTTGCATTGCTGTTTCTGCAGATATGAGAAAGTGCTCGGAGAAGGAGTTTCGTTGCAGTGATGGTAGCTGCATAGCTGAGCACTGGTTCTGTGACGGTGACACAGACTGCAAAGATGGCTCAGATGAAGAAAACTGCCGTAAGTATTCTCCTGGCTTTGTAACCATAGGAAATAGCCCATAGGAAATAGTATTGCCTGTACTGAGAGCTATGCTGCACAGTGGTTGCTTTCTCTTCGACCTTCGCAGGCTTGTAGCAAGTATGACAGGAGTCTATGACATTCCTTTCGTAAACCCCCACCATTCTACTGTGTCTCTGAGCACTGTCAGTGTCTTCAGAAATCACAGTAGTCCCTTCCCCTGCCCTGCTCTCACAGGCATTTTGCAGGCTTTGTTCTAGGTAGCAGGACACTTCAAATGGTTCTGGGAACAGCATCAAGGGCCCACAGCTCCTGAAGGGAAAGGGAGTAGATGCATGAGGGGAGCTGACTTTTATCTCTCTGGATAATGAGAGCTGGCAGGGAGCCAAGGGCTGCAAGCATTTCTAAGCTAGGAAAGGTCTCTAAGAGAAAGTCAGCCTCTCCTTTCCCTTCTCTCCTTTTTTCATTACTTTGACTGTCACTTCCCACAGGCCATGTGTGAATAGTGGAAACAAGGGAAGATACTTCAACCTTGCCTCCTTTGGGAGTGAGGTGGCACCTAGAACTGGTGGCCCTGCTTCTCTGAGCTGGAATGCTTCTCCAGTGCTAGCTGACACTTGTGTCTATAAGGCATTTTAAGAAGCTTGATTTGGCTACCTCCCTTTCTCTTATCTTCCTCTACGTGGTTGTCATCTTTTCCTTATCTCTACATCTTGTCATTCATCTAGGCCAAGGTGGGACTACGTTGTTGATCTGTGTGTTTTTCCTTACTGTGTATTTGTGTTTCTTTTGGAGCCATATGCATTATAACTGAATTTAAGAACTGACTTAATTTTCTCATCAAGCAGACCCAAACACTCCTTTCAGCCTCCTGTGGTGAGGTACCTGGTAGTATATGTTTTAGCATCCAGTTGCCAGATACTCACTCAACTAAAGCTCTTACTGCCTGCTTGCAGGCTGTCTCAGCTGCTTCAGGTTGGAGAGGCTGGGGTAGTTCACTTCCCAGACAATCAGTCTTTCTTTTCCCATTAGTTCAATGGATTTATTTTCAGAGTGCCTCAGCATGAAGATTTATTCGCATATTTAAAACATGCAGTTCATTCTCTTGACAGTATGAGGTGTTAGGTCCTGTTATGTGAGACTCAGAATTTCATCCCTTTCCACATAGAGTACTGTTGTACAGAGAACAGTGTGCAAATCCTGTTAATTGGGCTTTGCCTGGGGTCTGCCAGTACTCCTTACTGGTACTGTTTTTGCAGCGCCTTGAGAGGAAAGGGAGGGGGAAAATCCTCAGAAGTCAGCTGCAGACCTGGGCACCTTGCTGTGTGCTTGCTTCCTTTCTGCATTAAAATCTTAAAGGAATCATTCCATACTTTACTACTACTCTTGCTGCTTTGCATAGTGAGAAGACGAGAGGAAAAGTTTACAAACTTGAAGAGGGGAGATTGAGATTGGACATGAGGAACAAATTCTTTGCTGTGAGGGTGGGGAGATGCTGGAACAGGTTGCCAAATGAAGCTGTGGCTGCCCTATCCCTGGCAGTGTTGAAGGCCAGGTTGGCTGGGGCCCTGAGTAACCTGCTCTAGTGAAGGTGTCCCATCCTGTGCATCCAGTTCCAACCTCAAACTAGATGATCTTTAAGGTCCCTTCCAACCCCGGCCATTCTAGGATTCTATGAATTCGTCCTAAAGCAGCCTGAGAAACAGTCTTTATCCTCCTATTCCCCTAAAAAAAGAAGACTAAAGTTATCAATGTTGACTTGATGGTTGTTCAACAGCTCAAATTAACCAAACATAAAAAAGAAGGGGGGGTTTCTCTTCTATCTCTGGGGTGATTTGGATATCTCAGAGCAGGCACCTCTTCTGTTGCTCTTTCAGGATCTGCAGCAGAAAGAAGGAGGTTTGGAATCTCAACCTTCTTCCTTGCTTTCTGCAGAGGTCAGGGTGAACATTAACTTGCTGAACCCAGTTCCTATGCCTGGAATGCAGTTCAAGGTGCAGCTGATGGTTTGCAGGCAGCTAGAACGTGTCAGGCAGCACAAATATCCTTTGTGGACGGTTATCCTTCACTCCCATTACTGTTCTGACCTCTACAAACTTAGGGCATCACTTCTTCAGTTCTTCCAGCATCAGGTACCTGGATCTAGTGGAGTCCCCCAAGGGTCAGTACTGGGACCAGTCCTATTTAATCTATTCATTAATGACTTGGATGAGGGATTAGAATGCACTGTCAGCAAATTTTCTGATGGCACAAAGCTGGGAGGAGTGACCGACACCCCAGCAGGCTGTGCTGTCAGAGGGATCTGGACCAGCTGGAGAGCTAGGTGGGAAGATACTGAATAAACTATAACAAGGGCAGTGTAGAGTCTGGCATCTGGACAGGAACAACCTCAGGTACCAGTAGAGGGTGGGGGCTGATCTGTCGGAGAGCAGCACAGGAGAAAGGGACCTGGGGGGTGATGGTGGCCAGCAGGATGGCCAGGAGACAGCAATGGGCCCTGGTGGCCAAGAAGGCTAATGGCATCCTGGGATGAATCAGAAGTAGGGTGCTTAGGAGATCGAGAGAGGTTCTCCTCCCCATCTACTCTGCCCTGGGGAGACCACATCTGGAATGTTGTGTCCAGTTCTGGGCCCTTCAGTTCCAGAAGGACACAGAGCTGCTGGAGAGAGTCCAGC
>JAOXOE010026549.1:0-21348 GCA_028565055.1 Phoeniculus purpureus
AACCAGGAGGGAGAAATCAAAGGTAATTATAAAATGTCTAGGATATTTGTTTAAAAGAATTCCAGGACAAGTAAACAGGCTTACTTTTCACCCTATGAAAGGAAGTGGGCAGGAACAGTTCTGGAGCTTATCTACAGCCTAAAAGCTGTCCTTAGGTCTACCTTCTGCAGCACTTTGAGATGGATGCATTGGCCAACAGGAGTCAGATGAAACATTTATTTGCAGTTCTTCAGGTTCTGTAGCTCAGCTGTGCAAAGCATTTTACAAGCTTTCCTCGAACCTGTCAACACCTGACTATGTAGAAAACTACAATATATATATACTGTAAAAGTTAGAGAGAACACGTATAGAAAATGTGAATATGCAAATAATGCACATGACAATCACTGCGAGACGCATGTTAACGTGATGGGGTTTTCCCTGCAGCAGTAGGGAACCTGAAGGCAGCAGAGCTGCTGTTTCTATAGGCACAACCGTATGTTGCATCTGCTTTTTGTCTGCATTTATTTTTTAGTTGAGGACTCCTATTCTCATTGTCATTTTGCTTGTAGGCAGCTTGACTACCAATGGCTGTTGCAGCAGGCATTGCCAGGGCTTTTCCAGGAAGACTGCCCAGAGCTGCTTGTCTGACGCGTGTAAAGTCAGAGGGGATAGGTGGGTGCCTGTGGATGAGGAATGGTTTTTGACACAGATAAGTGTTTCTTTGCAAAAGCCAAAGTTGGAGTGCCACAGAGCCAACACAGAAAGCGTATCAATTAATAAGTGATAAAACTGATCTCATAAATGGTCTCAAGTACACTTAGATGTAGCCTAGAATAGGAGAGAAAAGCAAATGTGGTCTCAGTGTTAAATACGATTCGATGTATTGGAGAATTTACATGATCCAGAAACTGTCCAGCTTCTTGGTCCAGGGCTCACTGAAGCCATTAGATGCTTCAGTTTGTGCAATTGTTTGGAGGTTCTCTGTACCTGAGCAGTCTGAGACTTTACAGAGGATTCTTTCAAGACACTACTGTATTTGAAGCTCTTCACTCTTCTGAGGTGCTCTTAATGGGCTGCTGGATTTGTGACTAGATTTTGGTGAAATGGAAACGTGTCAGCTACATGCTGTCTCCTGTGGGAGTCTGCACACACGAAATATTGCTGTGGGTGCTACTGTAAGCTTGTTTGTGAGAAGGCACTTTTTTTTTGTTCGTTGTTGTGTCTGGAAGACATCAACAGGTATTTCTTCTTCCAAGGACTCTATTTAGTACAGACATCTTGCCGCAAAGGGAACATGTCAATTATTGTGGTCCCTATAGTTATTAAACTGAATGTGTTGCAAGTTGGGTTCCTAAAATTGAAATCAGAGTGGTGGGCAGGTGTGTATGGGCTACCACAAAGACAATAATACATATATGTGTGTGTGTGTGTGTGTGTGTGTGTGTCCAGCTGGATCAGTTTTCTAGATTTAATAGAATATTGTCTTTGTTTCTATTGTACAACAAGTGATTTTACTTTGATATTTCTACCAATATTATTACTATCAATATTGATATTACTAGACAAAATCAGTGCTATTAGTCCTGTGCCGATACTACTACTTACTGAAAAACTCAGTATGTGGACCTGAAAATATGTAATGTGTTTTAAAGACACATTTTAAAAAGCTTTTGAATAAAAAAACCAGGGGTCAGCTAATCATTTTAACTCCCCTTCTGGCATATAGTCTCTGGTCATGACCATAGCATCTAAGTCTTCATTAAGGCTACAATATCAGAAATGTGCTGTATATTTTTACTACACTTTCCTGGTCATGAAGTAAAGTGAGCATGGGTATTGTTGAGAAGACGCCACAAAGGTAGTCTCCCTAAACAGCTCCCTTTCTATCAGTCACTCCATCCTCCTCTGTGACTGGTCTGTTTTCAAGTGAATAGGAGAGATGAGATGCAAGTTGCTGGTTTTACAAATGAAGAATGAAATTGGATGCATTTTGCCCACTTTGCAATCAGCCATTATGTATATGTTTAGATTGCAAAACTAATCTGGTAGTTTTCAGATCCAATCATATTAATGAAGTAGCAGAATTACTTGTGTGATTCTGCACTACAGTCGATTTAGTCAGTAGATATAAAGGAGAATAAAATACATAAAATACATATAATGCTCATAATTCTGCAGGAATTAAACCAGTAAAAAATGTAGATTGAACTTTGTTTTAATCGGTTTATATTTAAAGATTCTTTGATAAGTGATAACAGTAATATATATTAACATGTTGCATTTTAAAGTGACGCTGCCTTTCATTAATCAAGTGTCTGTATGGTTGATTAATTTGAACAAGGTTTAAATTGCTATGAAAATTTATCATTCATAGCCATGATCTCCATTTACATATATGTTAATTATTGTAAATGTAATCTTTTGCTGAATCCTCTGGGCTGCATACTAAAAAGACACAGTGATCACAGCGAGTGACTACTTTTCTATTACAAAGTGAACTCTTACCAGAATCCAGTAAAGTCTGTTCCAGTTGTCAAAGACATTAAAACATTTTATGCTGAAGGCAAGTTCAAATACTGTAGATGCTATTTCCTTTTCAAATTATTTCTTTATTCAGTAGCTAGAACATTTAAGAAAATGAAACTAAGTACAACCAACCACTATAAAATGAAGTTCTGTCTCTGTGGGCTGAAAGAAATGTCTCCCTTCCTACTCTGAGACTTTCTCATACTGGCTACGTTATTAATAATCATGAGAGGGGCTTTTTTTGGTGTGTCTTTGAAAAGAGTGACTTGAAGAAGTTACTGAGTCGAAAGAACCTTTTGTAGTACAATTAGAACAAGTTAAATAGTGTAAGACAGACATCAACAAGGTTTATAGCCTTTTAACATGACATAGAAAAAGAAGTCTCTTTACAGGGGCTGTAAAACAGCCATCCTAGAGCTCTTCACACACACCACACTGACACGTGTGTTTAATGCAAATAAACACGCTCGCTGTGCTTTTTGCTCAAACTCTGCAGCTCAAGGAGATGACAGTCGTTTGTCTAAAACTTATTAAATTTGATGTAGTCGAGAATTTTATCAAGGTTTAAAGAGAGAGTGAATGTTTCACAGAACATTTCCCACTACGTTACAGAGAGAAGTTTCCATCGGCAGGAAATGGGTTTCAGACACAAAGCGTAAAGTGTCTCTGTTTCAACAAACAACTATTACAGCTTTCATTAAGAACTGCATGTCAACAGAAACTAAGTACTGCCTGCTAAATTACACTGGGGTCTCATGTTGCTGTTACTACCTCTTTTTGTCTCCACAGAAACTGACTTCTATTTTCCTAATTTTTTGTTTGCAGTCTTGAAATATCCAGGCAGATTTTATTCAGAAATGACTTAAATAAATCAGAATTGCAAGCAGATAAGTGTTAAGGACTCCAGACCCTGTTCCAGGAAATACTTCAGCATATGCTTATATTAATCTTTGCTAAGACAGTATCTCTTCACTTACTTATCTTTAGTGTGTGGCCTGGTTTCTTCTTCCAGAGGGTGTTAAATTGTCCCTTACACTTATTTTTTCACTTGTTTCCCAAGTGTTTCTGTTATTTTTACATTTTTTAAATTAATCTGTTATTACAGAGTTGCCAAAGGCACCGTTCTAGGTGCAAGTTAACAGATTTCTTTACCTCCATTAATTTTTATAATTTTCTTTTTAAATGGTTTATATTTACATAATATATTCACCGCAGGACCAGCCTCATTTCTTAGTCACAACTTAATGCAATTAAAATGTCTATCTGGAAACCTTTGCAAGCATAGCACCTTTACACTACCTGACTGAGCATTTTTAAAGACACTTAACTTGCAGCTTTCTGTTGGACAGTCTGATAATGAAATACAGTGGTTTGGGTCTCTGTAAGTGGATAAGGTGAGACACGTTTGTGAAGATCATATCAATCTTGTGACATGAGCATGTGCAGTTTTCTAGAACGTGTTGTTGCAGTCAATATCTGGAAGGAAACAATCCTGCTTCCTAAACGTGTATCTTTATGTAGTGTTTTACTAGAGTGTCATTGCAAGAGTTGAGCGGTTTGGGTGGATGCTGAGCAGGAAGAGGTCACCTTTCTTCCCCACACTCATGGTGGCTATCACGTCACCGTATCTGGTGGCACAGGTTTTTCTGAAACACATGGTTACCTAATTTGCTTTTTTTTTCTTGCGGTGTAGATGCAAAGGTACCCTGAACGTTGGCGTAACAATCGGAGCTACACAGTTAGTGTACCTAGATACACAGGCATATAGCATGTGCTTTCAGAGTTAAAGTGCCAGTGAAGAAATTCCATGACTTATTGCCAGTCAAAGTTACTGTCTGGCAGGAGTTCTGCCTGCAGTATCTGCACGTCTTTTTCTGACAACACCAGGAAACTGAAATGCAGATAATGGCTAAAAATAAAGGAGACTGGTATGTTTGGTCTCATTTATTGTCATTTGTGATTTGTAGAGGATGCTGAAAAATCAGGAAAGTTCAGAAAAACGTTCAGAATTCATTTGAAGTCTGTTGAATGTGCTTCGTCATGAGGAATCCAGTGAATCTGCTGAGGAGAGGCACAACCCGGGGTTTGTTCACAGTATAACAGCCAGAGTGCACACAAGGAAATTGTCGGGCCATGGGGCTGAAACAAACCAAGCCTAGAGGGTTACGTTTTTAGGAAAGACCTAGTAGGCCCCCTTGCTGAGTGAGGTGGGTGCCCTGAAGACAGAGGATACAGAGAAAGCAGAGACACTGAACACCTCTGACCTTCTTTGCCTCTGTCTGTACTTCCGGGAGCTGTCCTGATATCAAGCCCCAGACTGCTGAGGCCCCAGAGGAAGTTGGGACAAAGGACGAGTTTGCCCGTGTTGATGAGGACTGGGTCAGGGGTAAGTTGAGGTAACTGGATGTACACAAATCCATGGGCCCTGGTGGGATGCACCTGCAAGGGCTAAGGGAGACCGTGGGAGTCATTGCTAGGCCACTCTCCAACATCTTTGCTAAGTTACAGGGATCAGGAGAGGGGCCTAGTGACTGGAGGATAGCAAATGTCACTCCAATCTTCAAAAGGGGTAAGAAGGAGGACCCAGGTAACTGTAGACCGGTCAGCCTCACCTCCATCCCAGGAAAGGTGATGGAACAACTTGTCCTTGATGCTGTCTCGGCACATCAAGGACAAAAGGGTCATTAGGGACAGTCAGCATGGCTTGACCAAAGAGAAGTCATGCTTGACCAACTTGATGGCCTTTAATGAGGGCATAACCAGGTGGAGAGATGATGGCAAAGCAGTGGATGTGGTCTGTCTTGACTTCAGTAAAGCATTTGACACAGACTCCCACAGCATCCTCGCAGCCAAACTGAGGCAGTGTGGTCTGGACAATCGGGTAGTGAGGTGGATTGTGAACTGGCTGCAGGATAGTAGCCAGAGAGTAGTGGTCAATGGCACAGAGTCTAACTGGAGGCCTGGATCTAGTGGAGTCCCTCAAGGGTAGGTACTGGGACAAGTCCCATTCAATCTATTCATTAATGACTTGGATGAGGGATTAGAGTGCACTGTCAGCAAGTTTGCTAATGACACAAAGCTGGAAGGAGTGGCTGACACCTCAGCAGGCTGTGCTGCCATTCAGTGGGACCTGGACAGGCTGGAGAGCTGGGCAGAGAGAAATTTCATTAACTATAGCAAGTGTAGCATCTTGCATGTGGGCAAGAACAACCCCAGGTGTGATGTATAGGTTGGGGACTGACCTGTTGCAGAGCAGTGTAGGAAAGAGGGACCTGGGGGTCCTGGTAGACAGCAGGATGACCATGAGCCAGCAGTGTGCTCTTGTGGCCAAGAAGGTCAATGGCATCCTGGGGTGGATCAGAACAGGGATAGTTAGTAGATGGAGAGAGGTTCTCCTCCCCCTTTATTCTGCCCTGATGAGACCGCATCTGGAATATTGTGTCCAGTTCTGGGCCCCTCAGTTCCAGAAGGGGCTGCTGGAGGGAGTCCAGTGCAGAGCCACAAAGATGATGAAAGGAGTGGAACATCTCCCTGATGAAGAAGGCTGAGTTGAGTCTCTTTATCTTAGAGAAAAGGAGACTGAGAGGTGACCTCATTAATGTTTATAAATATGTGAAGGGTGGGTGTCAGGAGGAGGGAGCCAGGCTCTTTTCAGTGTCATCTAATGATAGGACAAGGGATAATGGGTGTAAGCTGGGACACAGGAGGTTCCACATCCTTATGAGAAGAAGCTTCTTCCCAGTGAGGGAGACAGAGCACTGGAAGGGGCTGCCCGCGGAGTTGTAGAGTCTCCTTCTCTGTTGACATTTAAAACCTGCGTGGGCATGCTCCTATGCGACTAGATCCTGCTGTGGCAGGGGGATTGGACTAGATGATCTTTCAAGGTCCCTTCCAACTCTTATTGTTCTGTGATCCTGGGTTGCATCAATGAATGCATCAGCAGGAGAGATAAAGAAATAATTATCCCATTCTATTCAGCGTTTGTCAGGCTGTGTCCAGTCCTGGTCAGAAAAAACACTGACAGGCTGCAGAGGGCCACAAAGGTGATCAAAGAACTGGAAAGCTGCTATATGAGAAGAGGCTGAGAGGACTGGGTTTGTTTGGCCACTGTCTTATGAATTTTGGAATTCATTTAAAACACTGCAATTTTCCATGAGTACTTGCTAAAGTCATGAAGATGAGCATTAATAGAAGATTTAAAAGTTGGCAAGGAGCTGCCTAAAGGGTAAATGAATGGAGGGGCAGTGTTAAAAAGGCACAATGCTATCTGGAATAAAACCTTACAAGCACAATTCTTTGATGCTCATTTTTGAAACTGGTTTAAAAGAACAAAATTAAAGAGGATAACTGTAGCACAGGAAAAGTAATAATAAAACTTGCCCTGAATAGAGCCATAGAACACCTAACAAGGGTTCAAGCTAGTCACCCAGGCAACAAGACTCTGGTGCCATCTTCAGGGGAGAATTTGGGACAAACTTTCCCACACTCTTTCATTAATGAGTGTTCCTTAGTTTAAGATGTTGTATCACTGACAGAAAAGGTCCCTTCCAGATCCTATGAAAGTTTAGATAGATTTTGCTTTCCTTTACACATCTGTGCTTCTTTTGGAGGAAGGCTTATGGCAGATACAGAGGAGCCTCCTGCCACTTCATTGAGTTGACACATTCGTTAAGTTCCCCTTGTTCTTGATCCCATGAGAGTTTACAGGTTCAGCCAACAACGCATATTGGCAGACATTTGTGGTGGGATTAGGATAGGTCAACAGAAACAGTGTAGGTGAACTCAAGCGGAGAAAAAAATCATTATCTGCCTTTGTCACTAGTGGCAGCAGAAAGAAAAGTTGCCGTCAGAAGCCTGAGAGAGAAAAGAGCTCCCCGTAGCAAAGCCTGGGGAAAACTGTCTAAAAACCCTCTGCTACATGAAGCATTCAGCCACACACAAACACCACGCTGAAAAACAAAATCCTAATTAATGCAAAACCAAAATAACCTATTAGCTTCCATTCTGAAATAGGTACGAAAAGCTCTGCACTTCAAGGAACAACTTTCTGACTCTAACGATTGTATTACTGGAAGAACCTATTAAGGAATACATACAGGAAGAGTGCTGCCCAACTCTTGACCTCTTCTCTTGACCTCTTTTTTTTCCATTATATAAAATTCTGTATTCCCCAACTTGTACTCTTCTGATTTCAGGTCTGCTTTGATTTGAAAGAATAGCTTTGACTCACGAAGGAAGAACTGAGCACTTTTAAACTCCACGTTACTGCCACTTGGTCTCTTACCATAGTTTTCACTAGGTGAATGTTTTCAGGTGATTATGTCACAACAGGAAGCAGCCATACCTTACTTTTTCAGTAGGAAGGGTGAGTAATAAATCGCTCTTAGAAATGAATTAAAAAGGAATGCTTGTTTCCAGTTGTGACTGCAACGCAGTTGGATGGTGCTTAACTAATGGAAGTCCTGGATCCCTCAGTTCCATTACTGTTATACATTACCTTTCAATGCAGAGAGCTGGAGACAGACACAACTATAAACCACATAAAACAAGGCTAAGCAGTAAAACTTCCTGTGTCTTATTCTACAGGTAAATTAATATATAATATATAGAGAAAAGTAAACACACGTACCATTACTACTACTTACAACATAATTTTCTTGAAAGAGCTCAACACTACATCATAGTGTTCTAGTCACTTATACAGCATTTAACACAATTGTGTCTGGGAAACACCATTTAATCTAATATACTGAATTATGTTAGCGTAATATTTCTTAATTTTATTTGGGCAGAGTTCTTTCCTCAGCCCAAGATGAAGAAACTGCTTGATTTTTCATACTCTAGGCAGTATAAAGTAGATCTTAACATGAGTCTGACTGCATTTACTTCCTTTTCCTCTGCTTATTCTATGTGAAGTTTCTTCCTGTTTTGTTCTGATCAATGGAAAATTAACCTATGCATTAGTGTATAGACAGACAAGGGTATTCCACAATAAAATTTAGAAGTATTTTGCAAATAAACCATGAGAAGAGTTCACCAGAGAGATACAGCCTCTGAGAGCAGCACAGTATAGTCCAAGAGGGACTAAACTCCTCCAGCTATGCTTATAAAACATTTTCAGATGCCTCCAGTCTTCATCTGAAAGTGTTATATACCATTAACCAAGCATTCCAATTGAGGAATGTACTTTGTACTACGTTTAAATACAAAACTGAAACAGAAAAGCATAAAGAAATATTGGGCAAAACTCCAGAGTGTGCCATCAGCTCTTTCTTACTGTTTTTAAATAATGGTCTTGTTACTGCATCATTACATTTCATACTCGTCAACAAAATCTGACATGAAGCACATGCTCCAGTAGCTGTCATTTAGCTTTACTGCACTCTATGTCCCCAAAGAAAACCACATGTTCTAGACACTTAGAAAAGAAGTTATAACTCCCATGTCAGTCCAAGTATAAGAATCAATTTTCCTCTAATTAAGAGTCAAGAGTGATGTGCCAGACAAACCAGCCATCCCAGAGGAAGTGCAGAATGCTCTTCAGCAGTGAAAACAAAGAAAAGTGTTTTGTCTACCATGCTAACCACTTTAAACACAAGCTGTACTGTGCTGGAGAAAGAGGCTCATTGCAATTCCTTGCGGAGTTCATTAAGCAGATAAAAATCTAAGCAGCACACATGCGTGAGCCTACACATACATTACAGTGAAACGATCTAAAAATGCTCCTATTCTCAATGGGACCTGAAATCTTAATAAACTTTGCTTAGGGAGCAAATGATATTGCCTTAGAGAAGTCCACTCACCAGTGTTCTCATCACCAGCATGTTGTTCAATAATAAACAGGTGGTGGTATCTGCCTAAAAAGAAGAGGAGACATGGCCACTGTTTTAAACTATTAACATGTATTTCAGGGATCTGGAGTTTTATTTATGAAATTGTATGTAATTGATATAATTAGTTCTTTTCTTCTTGTTTTATAAAGAAGTTTTGCTCAGAGCTTTCGGCATGCATGCATCACCCCAATAAGGTTAATGTAAGGTTTTCAGTATGCGGGGCCAATCGCTTAGTTGCTATAGCATCTCATGTGGCAAAATCTGTGACCTAGTTCTAGGAACAGTTTATCTTTAGGTTTAAAAGCACCATCTGCTCCTAATGATGCCACCAGCAAAACCATCGTAATAAAAATCAAAACAAATGTTAAAATCCCTAAGCAATGGTAAAACCCAAGCCCAGAAGAAATCTTTAAGCCATGACTACTCTTAGAGAGAGTGCAATACAACTGCCAGCTAGCTTTTAACAAATTTTCAAATTAGTCTTACCCTCACCCTTTTTGGCCTCCACATCGCGCAATGAAGAATGAATTAATAGGATTGGTGCAAGGAAAAGCAACAGGGGGGACAAAATAAGAAGAATGGGAAGAAAATGTAGTTGTTATTACTAAGAGCAACTCAAAATATGAAACTGTATATTTTAATGCAGTAGCAATCAAAATCACAGAATCATTAAGGTTGGAAGAGATCTCCAGTCCAATCATCAACGCAACCCCACACTGCTCACTAAACCCTGTTCCCCAGGGCCACGTCTACTCGGTTTTGAACCCCTCCAGGGGTGGTGACTCCACCCCCTCCCTGAGCAGCCTGTTCCAACCCCTGACTACTCTGTCAGGGAAGACGTTTTTCCTGATGTCCAACCTAAATCGCCCCAGGCACAACTTGAGGCCATTTCCTCTTGGCTGGTGACTTGGGAAAAGAGACTAACCCCCATCTCTTTACACTCTCCTTTCAGATAGCTATAAAGAGCAGTAACATCTCCCCTCAGCCTACTTTTCTGCAAACCACCCCAGCTCCCTCAGCCTCTCCTCATCATACAGGTCCTCCAGATCCTTTACCAGCAATGTTGCCCTTCTTTGGAGCCGCTCCAGCCCCTCAATCTCTTTCTTGAAGTGAGGGAGCCCAGAACTGCCCCCAGTACTCGAGGTGAGGCCTCACCAGTTTCCAGTACAGGGAGACAATCCCCCTACTCCTGCTGACCACACTATTTCTGATACAGGGCAGGATGCTGGTGGCCTTCTTGGCTACCTGGGCACAGTGCTGGCTCATTTTTAGCCCCTGTCAATCAACACACCGAGTTCCTTTTCCACTGGGTGGTTCTCCAGCCACACTTCTCCATACTTCTTCAGTCCATCAAGCTAGCCTGTCCAGGGTGCTCTGCACAGCTTTCCTACCCTCAAGCAGATTGACACACCAGTCCAGTTTGGTGTCATCTGCAAACTTGCTGAGGGTGCACTTAATCCCCTCATCCAGATCATTGATAGAGATGTTAAACTAGACTGTTCCCAACACTGAGCCCTAGTGAACACTGATTATGACCAGCCACCAACTCGATTTAACTCTACTGAACACAACTCTCTGGGCTTGTGGATGGGCATCACATCAGCAACCTCCAGTCATCTGAGACTCCCCTGTTAGCCAAGAGCATTGACAAATGATGCAGGGTGGCTTGACAAGATTCTCCACCAGCTCCCTCAGCACTCTTGGATGGATCACCTCTGGCCTCACAGACTTGTCAGTGTCCAGGTGGCAGGGCAGGTCATGAACTGCTTCCTCTTGGACTGTGGAAAGTGTATCCTGTTCTGGATCCCTGTCTTTGAGACCAGGAGGCTGAATACCCTGAGGACTGGTCATTAAAGACTGAGGAAAGAAGGCGTTAAGTACCTCAGCCTAGTTCTCATGCTTGGTGATGATGTTCCCCCCATACCCAGTAAAGGGTGGAGATTCTCCTTGACTTTCTTTTTGCAGTTGATATATTTGTAAAATCATTTCTTGCCATCCCCCACAGTGGCCAGCTTGAGTTCTCACCGGGTTAGATCAGTTTCACTTTAGGTACTCAAACTAAAGGTTTGAAAGGAAATGGTCAAGTACAGCAAACAGTTCAAAGGGCAGCTAAAATGTTGTCCACTGCTTACCAAAGCAAACAATAGTTATGCAGTAGATACCAATGTACAGCTCCTTGTGCACTGTCCTCTTCAAGAAAAAGACTGAAAAGATTGAGGGGCTGGAGCAGGTCCACAGGAGCAATGAGGCTGGGGAAGGGACTGGAGGGAAGGTCTGATGAGAAGAGGCTGTGGGAGCTGCAGTTGTTTAGCCTGGAGGAGACTCAGAGGGACCTTCTCCCTCTCTACAACAACCTGAAGGGAGGTTGTCGTCAGGTGGGGGCCAGGCTTTTCTCCCAGGCAATTAGCACCAGGACAAGAAGGCAGGGCTGGAAACTGCACCACGGGAGGTTTAGGTTGGATGTCAGGAAGCCCTTCCTCCTGGAAAGGGTGATCAGACCCTGAAATGGACTGGCCAGAGCAGTGGTGGAGACCCCATCCCTGGAGGAGTTTAAGGACAGCCTGGCTGTGGCCCATAGTGACCTGGTCTGGTCGATGTGGTGATGTTAGATCCTGGGATGGGCTTGATGATCTCAGGTCTTTTCCAGCCTTAAATAATTCTGTGATTTCTATAGCAAACTGTCAACACTGAAAGTCTTTCTGAAAAGCTTGATGCTTTCAGGAGAGGAAAGCAGAGCACGTTAGGAAAAATACACAAAATAGAGGTGTGCAGGAAGAAGCAATTAGAAGACTGCAGGAATTCTTTACCAAACCCATTCAAAAACATCTCTCTTGCCTATATTAATCTCCTGCATGCGCCTTGAAAGCCTTTCTAGCAGTCTTTAATGATGCTTTTATAGTCTTTCCCTTCTCTACCACTATGTTTATCCTTCAACTCCAGCCTCCCAGCAACTGTTCTCTCTGTCAAGTTTTCTTTGCCCTTCTCATAACAAGCCCACCCCTCTTCCTTCTCGAAAGAAACAGAAGTGATATGACAAGCTTTAAAGTAGCACCACCTGTGCAGTCGTTCCTTCCATCAACAGCAAGGCTCTGAAACTGGAGATGGAACCTGTCCAAGACCGTTAAATTGGTTGGGCTTTGCAAGTTCTCACACTTCCATACAGCAACTTGAATTGTCTGCTACTCACAAAGATAGTACGCAGAGGCTGAGCAAATGGCCAAAAAATAGTAGCCTGTCTGTTATGGGGGAAAGGAGAGTATTTAACAACAATTTCATGCTGCATCCATCTTCTGCCTGGTAGATTAAGATACTGTCACGTAATTTTTCTTAAAAGCAGGAAAAGCACAGGTGACACGTGGATAGAGTCTATTTGCATATTCCAGTGTGGAATAAGTGTATATTTCTGCAACACTCACATACATGCAGCAGGCCAATATGCTACTGTACATCATTTTGAAGCTCATCACCACTTCTGGTAGAAGTAATATCTCACACAAAGCACAGCAGACGTCTTCTGTTGTTGGCTCTCCAATGGTACCCCCTTGAGACTGAGTCAGATGCTTTCCAAATTCACATCATGAAAAAGAATTGTTTGCTTTTTCCCCAAGAGTTGAGATGGGATTTCTCACCACAGTAATTCTGTATGCAATTAAACTGGTTACTAGAACTGTGTTATAATCCAAGCTTATAATTTTCTGTGCACCAGCCTCACCATTCACAGGCAGCTCCTCAGACTGATCCAAGTCATGCATGTCAAATGAAAATGCTGTTATTTTTCCCCAAAGACAACTCTGTTACCACCATTTTGCTCTTCAGTCATCTATTTGAAGGCTGTAAGCTGTTCTTCAGTGAAGTGAGAAGCAATCCGACATGTGGCATTACAAGCTGTGGTGGCAGATGACGATGAAAATGGCCCAAACATCTGCTTGATCACCTTTGGCTCATCATGGCCAACATGTTTTTAACTCTGAAATGTCTTAATGAGAAAACAGGTCTGCTTTCAATTGCTTCACAGAATCACAAAATATTAGGAGTTGGAAGGGACCTCAAAAGATTATCTAGTCCAAGCAGGATCACCTAGATTCAGTCACACAGGAACATATCCAGGTGAGTTTTAAACATCTCCAGAGAAGGAGACTCCACAACCCCGCTGGGCAGCCCCTTCCAGTGCTCTGTCACCCTCACTGGGAAGAAGCTCCTTCTCATATGGATGTGGAACCTCCTGTGTTCCAGCTTACACCCATTGTCCCTTGCCCTGTCATTAGATGACACTGAGCAGAGCCTGGCTCCATCCTCCTGACATGCATCCTTTACATATTTATAAATATTAATCAAGTCACCTCTCAGTCTCCTTTTCTCTAAGATAAAGAGACTCAACTCCTTCAACCTTCCTCATCAGGGAGATGTTCCACCCTCTTCATCGTCTTTGTGGCTCTGTGCTGGACTCTATCCAGCAGTTCTGTGTCCTTCTGGAACTGAGGGGCCCAGAACTGGGCACAATACTCCAGATGCAGTCTCATCAGGGCAGAATAGAGGGGGAGGAGAAGCTCTGTCCATTTACTAACCACCCCTGTTCTGATCCACCCCAGGATGCCATTGACCTTCTTGGCCACAAGGGCCCATTGGTGGCTCATGGTCATCCTGCTGTCCACCAGGACCCCCAGGTCCCTTTTTCCTACGCTGCTCTGCAACAGGTCAGTCCCCAACCTATACATCATACCTGGGGTTGTTCTTGTCCATTTTCACCTCCAGCTGTTAACAAAACCAAACACAAATTTATTCTTTCCAAACTAATTCTCTTCCATTGCCTATCACATACCTGTATTCAGTTTCTTGCTGCAAGTCTCATCAACAAAGATGTGAAATGAAGACCGTAACAGCAAGTAGCAGTTGTTGCAAGGTGCTGGATTATGAGACAATAACTTGCCTGAGGTCTTAAACTCACCACAGTGTATTTCTGAGCTTTTTAAAAGTAACAAATACCCACTTTCTCTCCCTGTTTATTCACTGCCTGATCTGAACATTCGTATCAGACTAAACACACAGAACTCATGTGGGAATTACTACAGAATGGGTTAGTTACTGAAAATGCCCAAGGAAATGAAAGCAAATAGAAATCTGAATTTGCGTGTCTATCTACAAAACATCATCTTACACAAACAAAATCTACATTACTGGAGAAAACCATGACTTCATATCTTAACACAGATACCCACCGAAGGTACTCAGGAAAACACAAGCAAACCCACTGTGTAATGAACCAAAATGTCACTACTAAAGAATATTTTAAAAGTCATCAAGCATAAGCAAAACAAAACCAGCCAGCACACTGGGGTGTGTTGTTTCACATGAGAACAACATGCAGAAATTTTTTGTATGTTTAAAACAATGTATTATAGAAAGCTGGGTAGGTTACCAGCATTTCTAGTAGAATTGCTGTTTCTTAAAGGATTGCATAGTTTTAAAAATACCTTAAAAGCTAACTGTGGAGATTTACAAAGTGCTATTTACAAGATGTGTTTATCTGATCAAGGCTTCAGTAACGTGAAGACCAAATGGCAGAGCTCCAGCAGCAAACACACACATTAACCCCTGGCAAGGCTAATTCGAAATAACTATTAAAACAAACTATTTATTTCGAAAGGAACAATATTGGTCATTTTTCAAACCTTCCAAATGGCAATCTTTGTAGAGTAAATCTGTCTGTTCTCTTTTCAGTGATCAAAACTGCCTGGCGTCTGCCTCTGTGTATCTCTGCTGTTTAGATATGAGTCTGTGTATTTGCTCTGTTTCTGCCAGTTACAAAAGCTGGCTGGAATCAGGGGGAAAGTTCTTAATTACTTTGACATTGTTATCATTACTTGATTCAACTTAGGTTTAATCTCAGCGAAAGCAAGAGATTTTCTTTTTCACTACAACATACCAGGAAAGAGCAAAAGAAGTTCAGCATAAGCACTTGGAATAAAGCTGAGTAACCAGAAACATAACATATAAAAGGAGGCGCTTGAAGTGTTGGTTTTTCTGCTGAATTTTTCCTTTTCTCTTGGTGCACTTTCAACAGCTGCAAAATTCACAGAGAAAAACGGAGGCAAGAGTTCTTGCCATTCCAAAGGAAGCTGCTGCTTTTAGTTGCTGGAGGTTCATCACAGGCTACATAGCAATACTATTGAAAAGCAAGAATACCCACATAACAATGTGGTGTTTAAAAGGTATTGTATTATAAATATATCTTTAAATAAATATTTCATTCCTATAAATAGGATTTAAAAAAATAATAACCCAAAAATAGCATTTTAAAATAAAACAGAGAATTGTGCATAGACATATCAGACTAAGTGGAGCTTCAACAACCTTTCAGCGCAAGCCTATTGCAAAGGGAGAACTGAAATTGTACCAGTATGCAAAGTATGCAGGCAGAAAGCAGCTGGAGATAAACAACAACCAACAGAACAGTATATTATCAGACTACTGGAGAAGGAAAACACACCCATTCGTTTTGCAGCTTGTAATCTCACTTTAAACTGCTCTTTACAGTTTGGTCTTCTCTTCTGTCCACACTATCATCAATAAACTTTGTTATCTTCTTCCAAGTAAGATCAGACTTCAGCAGCTGTTGATATAGTTTTATTCTTTTAGTTTGAAAATACAAAACACGGGCTTTTTTTCCCCAAAATTTATTGCAAATTACTTTATAGAGGTTCCATTAAAATTAAACACCAGATAAGAACACAGGTTTCCATTGGCATTCACTCAGTAGGAAGCAATGATTGCAAGCATTCTCCTTATTATCTGTTCTTTACCATAAAATTATAGAATGGTTTAGGTTGGAAGGGACCTCAGAGATCTCTGGTTTCAACCCCGTGATGGGCAGGGACACCTCTCACCAGACCAGGCTGCTCAGAGCTCCATCCATGTTGTTTTCTGAGCGTAAACAAAGAGGAGAATATACACACACACACTCTTTACTCTTTCCAAGGCAGAGTTTTCTGTAATGCTAAACTTTTGCAGCTTCAAGAGATTTACAGCTCCTAAGAGGTCAAATTCATTCACGTTACAGGTTCCCACAACACATCTATTGTTTTAATGTATCGTTTACTGGGGGGGAAAAACCAACCAAAACACCCTAAATTTGGTATCACTAAATTTATTCTGAATAGCCCCCAAAAGAGTCTGACATTAAATCTGGAGAGGGTCATCAAGGCCAACAAGAAAAGCTTCTATAGGTATATTGGTGAATAAAGGAAAACTAGGAAAAATGTGGGTTTCCTCTGGAAGAAAGCAAGGCCAGGTTGGACAGGGCTCTGGGCAACCTGGTCTGGTGAGAGGTGTCCCTGCCTACAGCAGGGTGTTGAAGCTGGATGATCCCTAAGGTCCCTTCCAAACTAAGGCATGCTATGATGCTACAACATTAAGTTAATATCCAAAACAAAAAGTTTGGCTCTGCTTAAACTCCGTGTGAAAAACATACCAGCCCAGATTAACTTCCTGAAAGATGGCTGTACTACCAGCACCAAGCAATGCTATTGTGATAAATGATTCACCCCAAACAGGGTTCCAATCCAATTTATAATTTATTAAGTGAATAAAACCAAGCAAAACCAGCGCTGGGTACGCCGGGGGTCTCTGCCCTCCCAAGAGGCACACTGTAAAGAACAAAGCAGTTCCTTATATGACCTAACACCCGTTGTATATTCATAGGAGGTCTGGTTTTGCCACAAACTCTCCACCTCCAGGCGGCACATGCGCATTAGTTCTTCCAGAAACTTCTCACACGTTCTTCAAAGACCCCTCTAGGCAATGCACCTACAGCAGCAAATGCAAGCAACAGACTCCCCCCCCACACCAACAAACACACAGAATAAACCATAAAACACAGGGACCATATACAAGGGCATAGGGTATGCAAAACAGAAGGTTACACTCCATCACGCGGTCCCAACATTCCCCCACACCGACACGAATCAAGTTGGACACATGTCACACTATCCTTCATAGCACGTCACAACTATAAGGGTCTGGCATCAATCACAAAGCTACAGCAAACCTGACATGGAGTGAGAACACAGTAAACCGTAGGCACTCTGCCCAGTCTTGCTTGCCTGCTCTTATTTCTAAAAGAGCAATGCAATTAAAGGAAGCAAAGGGTTGTTACTATATGCACACTCATGCTTTACAATTAGGCTTGGAAGAGAAAAAAACCCTTTGCCTCTAAGTCAGCTAATTCTTCACTGTAATCCTCATGTTTAGTGACATTTGAAAAGGTGCACAGAGCACCTGTAAGAGAAGGCAAGGCCATCTGTTACTCATTCAGTGATCCATAGGATGAGAAATCAAATCCCAGTTCAAGCACCTAGGTGAGGGCAAAACAAATAACACGGCTTTGTGAACGCCGTAAATACAAACTCGCTTCACAAACTTGAAAGACCTTTCAGAGCAAACAGAACTTGGCTGGCACTTCAATTAAACAAGTTAACAAAAATAATCTCAAAGTGCTGATCATCAACATTCACCAGAAGGGAGGTGAAAGGCACAGGCAAGATGCAGTAACATGCAGAGGTCATCACTCAGCAGCTTCCTCGTCTCTTTCTTCCCCAAAGAAAAGTTAGCAGCAACGAGGCAAAGTGGCCATTATTCCTTTAGCACTGCTAACACGAGAGTATCACAGTGACATCTGTGTCCCTGAACCTTAGCTCTCAACAGCTAAATAAGTATTATGATCTGTGGGAAGATTTCCTCTGAACTAGCCCACACTGGGAGCTTTCAGGTCATTCACAGCCTCTGGTGCTTGTGTCAGGGCATCCTTCTTGAAAATTGATTAGACATTTTAAACAGCAAAACCAGAAAAGAAAATTACGAGAAGAAAAACATTGTTATACACATAGCAATGAGCTATGACAAGCGATAAAAGGAATAAAAAGGCTACGAGGAAACTGGAAAAAAATACCTCAGGATGTTTTAATCTCACAACTGGGAGCAGACACACACACACACAAGTATAGAACACACAGGGCTCTCTCCTTACTTCTGTGCCATCACATTTCCTCTGAGAAACAGGCTCTTAACACAGCTGTTGTCTATGAGAACTTGTCCCCCTTCTTTTTTACTGAAACCCTTCTCAGAGTTGTTCAATTGAAAAGGTGCCCACAGCTGGACTGTTTAATGAACTCTAATGCACAGCTGCACTGTCAGATGGTAGTAGATACATACAGATTTAGATTAGAACAGAGAACAGTTTCTGCTGGAAGAGACCTTCAAGATCATCGAGTCCAACCTTTCCCTAGCCCTATCAGCATCACTAAACTCTGTCCCTCAATGCAACATCTACCCTTCTCTTAAACACCTCCAGGGATGGGGACTCAACCCCCTCTCTGGTCTGGCTGTTCCAATGCCCGGCAACCTTTTCAGGAAAGAAATTCCTCCTGATACCCAAATTGAGCCTTGTGAACTGGCTGCAGGATAGAAGCCAGAGAGTAGTGGTGAATGGGATAGAGTCTAGTTGGAAGCCTGTATGTAGTGGAGTCCCCCAAGAGTTGGTACTGGGACCAGTACCATTCAACCTATTCATTAATGACTTGGATGAGGGATTAGAGTGCACTGTCAGCAAGTTTGCTAATGACACAAAGCTGGGAGGAGAGGCTGACACCCCAGCAGGCTGTGCTGCCATACAGCAGGACCTGGACAGGCTGGAGAGCTGGGCAGGGAGAAATGTAATGAACTATAACAAGGGTGGTGTAGAATCTTGCATCTGGGCAACAACAACCCCAGGTATCAGTATAGGTTGGGGACTGACCTGTTGCAGAGCAGTGTAGACCTGAGGGTCCTGGCAGACAGCAGGATGACTATGAGCCAGCAATGGGCCCTTGTGGCCAAGAAGGGCAATGGCATTTTGGGGTGGATCAGAATGTGGGTGGTTAGTAGATGGAGAGAGCTTCTCCTCCCCCTGTACTCAGCCCTGATGAGACTGCATCTGGAGTATTGGGTCCAGTTCTGGGCCCCTCAGTTCCAGGAGGACACAGAACTGCCAGAGAGAGTCTAGTGCAGAGCCACAAAGATGATGAAAGGAGTGGAATGTCTCCCTGATGAGGAAGGCTGAGGGAGCTGGGTCTCTTTATCTTAGAGAAAAGGAGACTGAGGGGTGACCTCATTAATGTTTAGTGACAGGTGGGTGTCAGGAGGATGGAGCCAGGCTCTTCTCAGTGTCATCTAATGACAGGGCAAGGGACAATGGTTGTAAGCTGGAACACAGGAGGTTCCACATCAATATCAGAAGGAACTTCTTCACAGTGAGGCTGACAGAGCACTGAAAGGAGCTGCCCAGGGAGATTGTGGAGTTTCCTTCTCTGGAGACATTTAAAGCCCGCCTGGATATGTGCGACTGGATCTAGGTGATCCTGCTGTGGCAGGGGGTTTGGACTAGATGATCTTTCAAGTTCCCTTCGAACTCCTAATGTTCTGTGATTTCCCCTTGTCCTAGCATTGGCCACTAGGGAGAACAGACCAACCTCTGCCTCTCTACACCCTCCTTTTAAGTAGCTGTAGAGAGCAATACGATCTCTCCTCAATCTTTTCTTCTTCAGACTAAACAGCCCTAGATCCCTCAGCCATTCCTCACACAACACTTGTTCCAAATCCTTTACTGGCTTGGTAGCTGCTTCTGTTCCCTCTCCAGCCCTTCAATGTCCCTCTTGTAGTGAGGGGCCCAAAACTGGACATAGGACTCAAGGTGTGGCCTCACCAAAGCTGAGGGGAATGATCACCTCCCTGCTCCTGCTGGCAACACTATTCCTGATACAGGCCAGGATGCCAAACAAACCCCCCTGGGTATGTTCCTGTGTGACTTGGTCTAGGTGATCCTGCTCTGGCAGGAGGATTGGACTAGACGATTTTTCAAGGTCCCTTCCAATCCCTAATGGTTCTATGATTCTGTGATTCTATGAATTAACGATACCATTATGAAGCTAATTACCTGTGATCTGCATCATTCTTAGCACGCCCAAAGACTATGGGCCATCCTGAATTTAAGTAAGCTAAAACATAGTTAATAAAATGATTGGTTTTTTCTTCCCCCCACCCCCAGTTACATACTGCAGCTTTGCAAACCAGAACAGAACTACATCCAGATGCAGCTTTCCAGTGCCAGACAGAGAGATGTCACCGACTTGTCAGGTCTGCTAGTTTTCTCACCTCCCAGTTAAGATACTTTTTGCAAAAAGCAGTCACAGCAGCTGATACTTTTGAGACAAATGTTTAACAATGAAGCTACAAGATGTGGAAATATAAGCTCTTTAACCATTAAGGGGGTCAAGAGGCCATGTTCAAATCAAACCTAGAAGCAGAAAAAGCCAAACAATACTGCAGCTTTAGAGATGTTTAGTGGATATGAGCTATGGAACTCATGCCAGTGTAACTCCTAGTTAAACAGCCTGTGACCACTGGTACAGAAAGGAAGGAAAGCATTCAACATTTGAGAGAATCCAACCCTATGTTTTTGTTGGATTCCAACAAAATCACTCCAACACTGCTCCAACGACAGCATTGCTCTGAAGTACTAAAAATCACTCTGTATTTTATATCTACACCTTTTGCCATAGAATTATGGTCTTTTGCAGTAACATAAAACAACATTGTTGGAAGGTTATTATCTTAATTGACCTTTCTGAAATATCAGGCACAGTAGCTTCTGAAAGTTCAAACCTGCTTTTAGGAAGATCACTTTCCATACACACTGTGCTGAGCAGAGCGGGGCGCCGAAGGGTTCCCACCTCCACGCGCCCGGTGCACGCGCTGGAAGGGCGCGCGGCCGGCCCGCGCCGTTTTTACTCCCTCCCTTCTTTTCCGGCGCGACGCGGACGTGAAAGTAGCCAGGTGCGGGCGACTGTTGCTGCCGCCCTGGCGAGCGCCCCCTAGCGACTGGAGGCCAGAATTACACCAAGCTGCCTTCTGCACATAGTTCTTCCCTGACACCATCTCCCTAAATTTCTCTTTCCTCTACTATGAAGGTTTTTCT
>JAOXOE010026550.1:0-21345 GCA_028565055.1 Phoeniculus purpureus
TTCTTTCCTGATTATCACCTTAAAAATTCAGTGGTTGCTTTTTTTTTATCTGATCAAGGATGCAGAAATCTTGAAGAACCTGAGGATCAAGAGCAAAGCAACTGATTTCCTTTACATCTGTTTCCTTTTTGGAAACTCTACAGATAACAGAATCAAGTTCTTAAACTGAATTCCTGCCATTACTTAGAGCAAAAAATCCTATGAATGGTACAAGGTGGGGGAAAAAGGTGTTTTCCAACGGTTTGCATCAAAACGCATTTCCTCATGATGACCAAGGCAAATCAGTCTTTAGACTCAGCTCTGTTTTGTTGTCACCTGCAGTTTGAGTGCTTTCTCAGAGACCTGCACATCCCTTGTAGAGAAGTCATTGTCACAAAAGTCAGTTTTACAGGGAGCAGTCCTATGAGCTGGCAGGTGGGTTGCTGGTTTAGTCAGCCAGGATCATTTGGAGCTCGTGCAACAGCTGGTTTGTTTGTGGAGCCTTTTGAAAATTCAGACTTTGATCTCACTTTCTAAATATTTCTTCTTATTTTGCAGTTAGGATAAGATAAAGAGAGAGGAAAGGAAATCTTCACTTGGAAATGATGAATTTAGCATCTTAAGTCATTATCATAAAAACTGGATTTAATGATGATTTGCTTTCTGAGGGACCAGTGGGTTTGATGTCTATCTGAACTTTCATTATATTCTAAATCTGTAGGTGTAACCTCTGACCCCTCTAGGCATCTCTTTGCTGACAAACCTAAAATCCCAGTTGTTAGCTATTCAGGTAGTTTTAATTCTAGTTCCTCAACCTTTGAGTGAGCCAGTAAAGCCTGTGTCCATTTTGCTGTTTTCTGTTGAGAAGGGCACATTGCCATTTTCCAACAATTTGGCATTCTCAGTGAGTTCTGTTTTGTAATCACTCGACCTAACACTGTGGAAAGCAGATTTGGTCATTTCTTTGTTAAAAACCCCTCAATTTCCTACTACAATGACCATGAGCACTTCTGTGTCACTTGCGTGTTACAGCAGTTATTAGGAATGCTCGTTATTTTGTTCTTTATCACACTTGAATTTAGTCAGACATTAAATACACATCGCTCTCTGAAACTCTGCAGCTCTCTTTGTGCATTGCATGACCCCATACCTGGACCTTTAATCAGGCTGTGGGAGTGCTCTTGTATCACACTTCCTGAGATGAAGAATAGGGCTTTGTAGGAGAAAGTGACTCAGGATCAAAGATTAATAATCGCCCTTTCGTTGTTGCTTTTGCTGTTTGTCCATTTCAGAATAAAAGACATAGGGTTTGGTGGGAGGAAAGGTAGAATTTCAGGCAGTGTGATTTATTCCTTACTATATTTTAAGATTTAAGTATTTTGGTCAAAAAGCTAGAGGTTGCTGCAATGAGAGCCATGGGATGTCTGCTCTGAACTGGCTTGGAGGTGGAAGTCCATTTATAGCAGTAATGTTTCTACTCCTAAAGGCAGTCCAGATCCAAACTTTTACAAAGGATTGAGGTGGGCTTTGGTTCAGATTTCTCACCAGTTATTATTTGCTATTACAGCAGCTCCAGGCCCCTGCTGAGATCAGAGCTTCCTTTTGCTAAGTAGTTCATAGAAATTTGGAGACAGACTCACTATATGAAGAAAAAGGACAGAACAAGAGTGCAAGAAAGGAAATGTGATTTTCCTTTGTGTATTTGTAAGATGACAACTGACACTGAAAGTTTATGAAATATTTGGGAACTGAACTCAGGTGTCCCCAGGCCAGTGCTCAGTCTTAAGATATCCTTCCTCTGGTCTATGTATTTACTGCACGGTTGCAGTGAGAGTAGAGCAAAATAAACTCTGAAGCTACTTTGGGTGTTTTTGGCAGCTCTTTTACCAGCTTCCTTCTCTATGTCCTTTCTTTGTCCTCTGCCCCTGTTCCCATACGTTGAAATGTCTCTACTACAAAATTGCAGTGCTGCAGTAACAAAGAAAGATGTTCTGCAAAATGACAAGTTAGGGATCAAGTAAAGGTCTCTGCCTGGCCTTCTGCCCTGCCAGGGTTCACCAGTTTTCTCAGCAAGTAAAAATTTAAACCTGGGGGCTTTTATTAAACTTAACTTTCTGCTGTGTTAGTGTAGTTCTTAGAATCACTTTGGCTGTTCGCTTTGGAGAACATAATGCTGAATTGGATAGTGCTAGTTTTCGCGCTTTATTATGTGTTTCATACTATTCTCCTCTCCTGCTCCTTTTTTTTTTTTCCCCCTTAGTGGCTTCCAGTTATGTGATTAAGCCAGACTGCCAGATTTGGTCTGTAAGTGAAATGATTCCAGTTCCCAGTAGGGTGGTTCAGGTCCCAAGTGTAAGCCTGGGATCCACAAAACAAAGAATCCAGATATTATTTATTTATTTATTTATTTATTTTGAAGAGAAGACTATTTCAGAATTATCGTGGTTTTACGGACTGACCCAAATCTGAATACGCAGGGTTGATAATATGCCCAGTGTCCTGTCTCAAAGCAGTGCCCAAATACAGTGATGTGAACAGGGTTGCAGTCCCCTTATTTCACAGGAACACTGAGGGCATGAGGCAGGCTCTGGGTTTCAGTGGCAGATGCCTTTGACACAAAGTGCTGAACCTATTTTAGCAGCTGTCCTTTATGCAACAAGCCCAGGCTAGGTGGGATAAGGATAAGGAGTAGGAGAGATGTTAGGAGCAACGAATAGCTTAGCTGCAGGGTATTTGCTTTTCTATGCCCAACTTACAAAGCCAAACTGAAAATTACATCAGCCACAAGGGGTGAAACTTTGACTAGAGCAGGCCAACGTGTCTGTATATAAATGAGGGAAAGCTGTGAGTATATTCAAGGAATGAGTACAGGCTGTGCCTTGCCAAGGCACTGGAAATGCCTTTTTTCCTGTATGTCTTTCTAGTCAGCTAATAAAGGCAACCTTAAGCAAATGGTTTCTGTTTCCATTCATCTAACATATATTTTAAGTCTTTTGTGGGATGTTTTACATGCCTTCATAATATCTCTTATTGTTGTCTTTGTCCTCTGTGTCCCCTGTTACTGAGAGCAGTGTGCCAGGATAATGGGAATTGGAGCATGGATCACCTGACAGATATCAGTGGAAATTATGTTCATGCGTCAGAGGGAAAACTTCACAATGTTAGAAACAAAGATATTCTTGATCTCTGGTACATAGGAGGTGCATTGTATTTCATTTATGTGGTCATCTCACATTGTCCTCATGTCCTCCCAGTATCAGTGAGGGGTGAACGCTTCTAAAACCACAGCAGCTGTGCTGAAAGGGTGCAAGGCCTGACCTAGAATATCTGCTGGTGTTGTGACTCCACACAGTGTGTAGTCAGGAGATAGGGGGTGACTGCCTTACAACAGGGCTGTTTCTGCTTAGAAAAACTTTAAAAATCCTAGTCTTTTACTGCTCTTTGAGACCTTCCCAGGTGCTACTGTCATAGATTATTAGAGAATACACTGAATGCATCTGATGTGGGCCAGCAGCTGAACTTAATTCCAATAAATTGTCTTGGAGAAGCAGAAACAGCAAGCAGTATCCTTTGCTAACCTTGGAGCTGATTAGTATGGAAACTCTGTGTTCATCTCAGAAGGTGCCTGACAACCTAAAATGAATTCCCATTGCTACCAATAAGTTGAAAGTAAGATCTTGGGGAGAAGTTTTGGGATAGTCCGAGGTAGGCTCACTCAGGTACACACGGATTGTCCCTCTGGTTTTGTATGCAGACTTCATATTGCCACTTCCTGAGACTTGGCAACAGTCTCTTCAGTTAGAGAATGTGACAATGACACCTACTGAACAGAACACCTTGGCAGGCCCTGTTCCCCTTGCCAGGGGCTTAAAGGAGGTGCTGTGACGGTTTTGTGGATGAGTGAAGTGGTTCTGCCATACAGAAAGCCCTGAACCACCTTGTCTCACCGCATGCAATGTTTTCTTTTTCCAGGAATTTTCTCCTGACTACATAGGCCAGCTATCAGCTGCCTGATCTCACCTCTCCCTTTCTCTGCTTTGTGAAGCCGGTTTTATCTGGATAGGATGAACCCCAAGCCTGTTGGTCATGGCATGGGGTTTGCAGACAGTGGCTGAAAACAGTCTTGTGACTTTAACTAGGGTGCTTAGTTCCTGAGTGGCTCCTTAAAGCCCCTGGCTAGTGTTGGTACATATTAGTGAGGCTGGACCATAAGCTTTAACTTCATTGCATGCTGCTACTTTATATTCTCTTTACATATGGCCTGGTGGTGCCATAAATCCACATTCCTTGGCCATCTGATTCACTTGGCAAGTTTGTTCACATAAAGACCATTTTCCATTGGCTTCTTAGAAGTTTCACTTCAAAACCTACTTGTTATGGGGAAAGTGTATGTAAAAATCAAAACTAGTAGCAAATCAGGCTTTCTGGGCTCTACTCCGTAAGGGTCAATGTGTTCCTTTACAAACAGATATTTTGAACTTTGGGCATAGGAAACTGGGAAAACTGCCAGTACAGGGTAGAATGAAGATTAATGCAGGCAGCTCCTAGGCAAGTTTTCCACATTTCCTTTACAGGATGTCACTATGCTAAGATTATTTATGAATTTATATAGGGTATTATTATAAAGGCTGCCAGTGAAGACTCTCCTTCTTAAGCTAAACTGTAGCCGCTCTTATGTTTCAGTGTGAGGTTTCTGAACAGAGCAGCTACTGTGCTGAGCAGTGCTCCTGGTAAGAGAATACATTTCTGAAGGGATTATGCTGAAATTGCCCAACTTGTTTCCCTTTAGGCTTAAGCTAGATTTAAATTTTGGCTTGTGGATGTGAAAAACAAACACAGAGATTTGCTGCAATGCTTCCTGTTCCCAGGAAACACTTTCAAATAAAAATGAAATTCTTTTAATGCCCTTTTGCTCACACCCCTAAATATAGGTGTGAGCTCCTATGAGCAGAGAGACATCTACCACATTAGGATAAATATTAGCACCTCACACATGCAATGTCCCAGTTTTCTATGTATGCTCCAGTTTTTCCATTGTAGCCAATTATGTTTGAAAGTAGCAGTTTGTCCCAGTTTCACTAAAATAACACATTACGTTTCTGAAGCGCCCTATTATCTCAAGTTCCTCCAGCATTTTACAAAAATGACAAAAATATCTTTTCACCTGTACAGGCTGGTGAGAGATGGAGGTGGCAATTGGAAATGGAATTACAAAGAGAGTCATATCCATCAGAAAATCCAGAGTACAGTACTTTGAATTGTTAGGACTAATGGATAAGTTTGAATCTACTCATGTCCGAGATAAAATACTGAGTCAGAGTCCAGAGGAGCAGAGCATGTTAAATAAGATATTTTTTCTTTTGATTTTCTGTCAGAAATACCTTTGGTTTCAGGACAAAAAACCTGACGAGTGTTGCCAGAATTCCCTGTGGATTTCTGTTACGTCTCCTAGTAAAAATCCGTTGTTCTAATGCTTTTTAACGGTGGGATTCGTTCGCTTTTGGTCAATTTTATCAGCTTAATAAGAAAGCTACTGTTCTGTCTTTTTTGGCAGACTGTGTCTGTCAAATGAAAGTTCCCCACAAATTAATTAAAGATTATTTGCTGCATGCTGAGGAATGGCATTCCTCAGTAATAGTGCCACTTTTTTCACAATTAATGCGTGACCTTCTCAGCAAAAGTCTGTTAAGCAAAATAACCCCAAAAGCCTGTCATAAATGTATCCGAATCAGTGCTATTCAAAACAACAGTTGCATTTCTTATTTTCTTTATTCATTGGTGAGACAGGATTATGCTTAATCCTCTCCGGCCTCATATTAGTGATGTGCTGGCATCTTTTCTATGCATTGTGCTCTGTCAGTTGTTAGCGAGGCTAGTAGGACATTTCAGGTTGTCAAGCTGGCAAATGTTTACTCCAAGTAGCTGTTGATTCCTGAGGAAATTCCAAGGGAATTTGAATTGATCCTTTTCTGTTTGCAGCAATGTTAATTAACACGCAATGTTAATTTTCTGTCATGGGTTTTTCACAGGGGTATACTAAATGCTTGTATCAATGAAACTGTTGGATGAAAAATGCCACCACACGTAAATCAAAGTGTTTTGAAAAGCACTTTTAGTAAAGCACAAACGTCACCAATAATCCCCAGCATAACCATTCTTTTCTAGCTAAACTTCTCTCCTACCCGCATAGGAATTGAATTGTTTACCCACTTCAGAGATGCAGTTGCAGGTGGTCTTAATGGCACTATAGAAGTTGCAAGTAATTATTTTCAACTTGAGATTTGGAATATTGTTCACAGAAATGATAGGACAAGTCGCAGAAGGCCGAAAAGAAGGTGGGGAAATCCGTTATTTTCTCTCCTCACTGCCATGGAATGGGGATGGAGAAATGTTGGGGTTTTAAAAATCTTTTTAATTACTTCTTTCTTTTCTCTGTACCATTTTCTTATCTCTGTGGCAAAAGAGATGTTATATGGCAGTGGCTGCCCTGCCTCTGCTGGATCACATACTTCTCTCTGTAAGCTTCAGCAGTCCATAACCTACTTGGAGCACATGTGCTGGCTAATGTGTAACTAGTTTGTCTGAACTGTTGTTCTTCTTGGGGCTCAGCTCTTTTATTTATTTGGTAGGATTTCAGTGCTTTCATTTTCTCTCTGTGAAAATATAGGACCTTTTGGATCATTGCATCTTGCCTACTGTTATCACAGGTACAGCAACATTCAGTCTCCTTCCTAAAACTGTCAAGTTCTGTCTTAAAACCAGTTACCATTACTCCCACTGGAATGCTGTTGTAAAACCTGCATATCTCACACTTGAAAGTATTATTAGTTTGCCTGCGCTGTTGCTGTCAGAATACCAGAGAGACCTACTGAAGATGCAGCATGTGGGGGAGGCAAGTTTTTCTGCTGGGCTTATTTCCCCACTTTCCTGAGAGCCATAAATTAAGCCAAGAAAACACTCAGTGATTCTGCCAGTGTAGCCATGTAAGATACAGTGTGGATTTTTTTTTTTCTTACATTCTTAGCTGAAGTACTGTATCATCAGAGCTTTGTAGAATAGGGGGGTTGGACTGGATGACCTTTGGATGTCCTTGTCAACCCCAACGCATTCTATGAATAGACTGAGCCTTATCGGCAGATCAGTTTTACCACTTTGCAAGTGTATTGTTTTTGGAAGCAGCGCCAAGGTGTAGGTCAAGTCTGAAGGCAGGATTTGCTCCAGGTCAGCTGTAAGAAGGAAGAGGGTAAAGGAGAAGATAATTTAGGTCACTGACAGGTGGAAAAGTAGTGTAATGTTTGAGTGGCTCAGATGGCCTGCACTTGGTAGAAACAAAGCGTCTGTTTCTTTAGACTGTCTGAAATAATCTGACATGCCCCATAGGAGGAGGATAGCCGTTCACCAAGTAAGCTGCAAAGCAAATTTCACTACATCAATGTATCTTTATGTGAACAAAGCTATAGTAGATGCTTAAGCTTAAAATTTTCCAGAAAACGTCAACTGTGACCTTTGGTATAATTTTTCTTGTTCCTTGAAAAAGCCTTTCAGAGCTTGTTGCTTCAGGGAGTGGGAAAGCAGGAAGTTGATCAACAGCCATTTTCTAACATTGATTTGCTGCCTCTTCAGATGACAGCTACTTTCACTGAGTCTTTCCTGCAGCAGCTCAAAAGCAGGTGCTAGGAATGATATTTCTGCTTAGATGTCAAAACAAGGGGATTTTCAAAGCACAGAACAAATGCAGGACTGGTAAAACCAGCAAAACTCAAAGAATGTAGAAAATCTGCCTGAATTCCCCTTGTGTTAGAGAGAAGCTGCTTTTCTTGTACTGTTCCTCCTTGCCTCTCTGAAAGCACTCTCTTTGCTTTTCACTACGTACCTCACCTCTCCGGTTGTGAGGCACCCCTTGTGAGACATGATTGCAAACATGAGCACTAGTTTTTCCAACTGTGTTGCACTAGGGACAGTTGAGCTCATGAAGAATGAGGTTCAAGAAAGAATGCTGGACATAGAACCAAGCACAGGCTTGTAATTGCCATAAGTTCTAAGGGTGTTCAAAATACACAGACAAATATAACGGAGTAACTTCAAGCTGCGCAAGTTCCAAAACTCCTCCCCTGTGCAGCTGATACCTGTGCCAGCCAAATGTTTTGGAAGATGTATAGCATCAATTTCCTTGTAGGGTAATGAAAATAAGTTATAGAGTCCTTTTATATGTTGTGAGACATTTGAGACTGTAAGACCCTGATGCTACCTGTACGCACCTGTATGGATAATGTGACCTTTAAGGTCTCTTCAAAACCAAACCATTCAATGATTCTGTGTTACCTGGGTGAACATCCTTCTTGATTTCGAAGCTGAATCTATAGAAAGTTCAGTGTGCACTTCAGCGTCTCCATGACTGGATGGAGCTTTGGTTGTGTCAGCAGTAAATTGAGAAAGGCTAGTCATTTTGTCTCTACAACAGATGAGATAAACTACACATCAGACATGTTTGAGTCAGGATGGAAATAACTTCACGTGAACTTAGGGGGTTTTTTGGTCTCTCTGTGAACTCTGGTCAGTAATGTGATTAATTAGCATTACTTGCAAGGATTTCAAACTTTATTAATATTACTTAGAAGGGTAGATTGTGCTGTATGTTATCACAGAACATTAGGGATTGGAAGGGACCTTGAAAGATCATCTAGTCCAATGCTTCTGCCATAGCAGCATCCCCTAGACCAAGCTGCACAGGAACATATGCAGCCAGGTTTTAAACGTCTCCAGAAAAGGAGACTCCACAACCCTCCTGGGTAGTCTGATGTTTCTCTTTCTGTACAATCACAGAATTATTGAGACTGGAGGTCTTAGAGGTCTTTACCTCTAAGATCATCAAGTCCAACACATGACCTAGCATCACTAAAACCACCTAGACCGTGGCACTAAGTGCCGCATCCAGTCTGTCCTTAAACACCTCCAGCGATAGGGACTCTACCACCTCCTTGGGCAGCGGACTCAAAAAGACCAAGCTTTTTGTTAAAGACTGAGGAAAAGAAAGTGTTAAGTACCTCAGCCTTTTCCCTGTCTTCAATTATTCTGTTCCCCCCTTCATCCAAAAAGGAGTGGATATTTTCCCTGGCCCTCCTTTTGTTATTAATGTATTTTTATAAAAGCACTTTTTATTATCCTTAGTAGATTTGGCCAGATTAAGTCCTAACTGAGCTTTTTCATCTCTAATTCTCTTTCTACATGACCTTACAGTATCCTTAAACACTTCCTGATTCACCAACCCCTCTTTCCAAAGTTGAGACACTCTGGTTTTTTTGTCCTGAGTTCTTGCAAAAGCTCTGTCCTCAACCAGGCTGGTCTCCTTCTCAGCTAGCCCATTTTTCAGCATACGGGAACAGCCTGCTCCTGTGCTTTTATGACATCCCTCTTGAAGTATGTCCAGCCTTCCTGGACTCCTATATCTTTCAGGACAGTCTCCCAAAGGACTTTGTCAGTCAGTCTCCTGAACAGGCTAGAGTTTGACTTCTGGAAGTCTAAGGTAACAGTTTACTAATCCCTCCTTTTGTTCCTCTAAGGATTGAAAACTCAACCATCTCACAATCGCTGTGCTCTAGATAACCTCCAACCTTTACTTCCCCCACAAGGTGTTCCCTGTTCACAAGAAGCATAGCCATATCAACTGGTCTCACTAAGTTTTGGTTTTTCTCTAGAGTCAGTGGAACTAGTCTTCACAATCACTAGTTTTACATTGGCGTTTATCGTTAGTGATAATGCCACTTATCATAGTGTACAAAGACTGAAAAAAATACAGAATTTTGAAAAATTAGTGCTTTGGAAATCTCATTTTTCAAACAGAAACTGAACTGGTAAAAAGGCAAACAATATCTGCAACAGACACAGTGCTACTGCAACAGTGGGCAAGAGAACCATATAATCAAGCAGACAGCACAGGGAAATGTGAGATTATCTTACCACTTCTGCTGATGGAAGTCCATTGCATGTTGTATGCTTTCTTCTGTATTTCAGAAAGTTGGCCATGCGAGGAACAACAGTTGACTTCAGTAGGGTGCCAAGGTGATCGAGATGGGCTAGAAGAGCTCAACTTTCCCAGTGTTCTGTTCCAGTACTCTTCTTGATGTTAATGACAATCATAAAAGTGCTTGAACTCATATGATATAAGGAAGAGATCTAGACCATGGCAGTAAGACAGCTATGGTTTTTTAGAAATTGAGAAAAGCTATTTCCCAAGGGAGCCCTATGGCTACTTCACCTTCTTTGTTTATGATGCACTGAGAAGTTCTTTGAGATGTCTTACAGGAATTCCCTATAAGGGGAAAATAAGAGAAGAGACAGTTACATCACTCTTTCTTTCTCTCTGCACTTCAGAGTGGATTCAGTGAGAAGTAAGGAAGCACACTTAGATTTTCAACTGGGTAGGACATGAAAGGAGGCTTTCCTAGCTGGTGAAGTAGTATACCCTTCAAATGCACATGTTGATGAGCTTTAGTGGCTTTTTAGAACCAGTAATCTACACTACTTCATTCGTTGTACATGGTAAAATGTTTTGCATTTAGAGAGTGCATTTCAGTCAGAGCTTTACAAATACTCATTAAGCCCAGAAACACTGGTCTGGAATAGATGAATAAATTATATGGAGAAAGTAATCATTAGAAGCTACATTGTTTTGTTGAATGGTGTACAGTTTTCATGTAACCAAGGACTTAAGAACAGCAGGTCCTTGACACCTATTTTCACTTTCCTATATGAATATTCATTTGGTGTAAGCTAACATTTCATCCCCACATCTTACCAGAATTAAAATTCATCCTTCTGTAGTGGAAACTGTGCTGTTTCACTGCTACAGACAATGGCTGGCATCAAACAAAATTGTTATTAGTTCCAATACTGTAGTTGGAATTCAGTGGTTAATCAGATGCCGATATCCAACACGAGTTCCTTTACATCTGTGAGACAATACAACAGACAATTGGTATGTGTTTAGCATAAGATTCACTCTCAGCTTCCTGCTTTGTCAATATTCCCATACACAGCTTGTCACTGTGCATAGCCTTACTTTGAGTTGTGTTTATTTCCCCTGGTGCAAAATGGTTGTACATAGACATAACTGAAATACATATCTATTGCACTTATCTGTAGATTGTGCACTTGGCTAGTGCTACATTATAATCCCTCCAGAATGGTAAAGCCGACAGAAAGGATGCTTCCAGGGACATATGGCGAGTTATTAAATGGTTCCTTCCAAATGTCCAGCCTGAATCTGATCCACTTCATTAATCTCCAGATGTTTTTCATTACATTAAAATCAGCTTGATTGGAACAAGTTTAGTGAGGGTGCTCATATTAAGGAAAAATAGCCATAATGGTAAAGTTTTTGCTAATTTTCTCAGTGAAGCTAATACCTGAATGACTGGGGTTGTGTGTACGCTTGATCCTTCCATCACGTCTTATTAGATTTAAAATTGGATGCTCACAGAGCTGAGGGTAAGAGCCTACAGTATCCTACTTCATCTTATAACTGCTATAACTATATATGCAATAGATATAGTCCCAGGTCATCCTGAAACTTGCAGACAGTGCAAAGAATAAGGAAATCTCACCTCTGTGTGTCAGCCCGACAAGCCATATGAAGTGAGGCAATCCAGATGGTTCCACAGAAGAGGTTGTGTGATCATTATGCTTGTTGCTATTTTAAAATAAACAAGCTAAACCTGAACTCTGTAAGGAACTACAGGCACTGAATTTGCAAGATTTGTAAGGAGTAGAGACTATCTTTAAGGCTGGCATCTCATGAACGTGTTATGATCATTCAGTGTACACTTTCTTCTGTAATAATGCAGTGATGTGAGAAGTTGGCAACAGGGCAGCACCGTAACTACAGTTCAAAATCAAATTTTCCTTATAGAAACTGGTAAAAGAAACTGGTAAAACATATCCCACACTTGGTAAAACAACTATTCTGCAAGCAAAACTTTTGTCTGTCACTCCAGTGGTTGGACTTGATGATCTTGAAAGTCTCTTCCAAAACAGTCTGATGAGAGGCTGAGGGAGCTGGGGGTGTTTAGCCTCGACAAGAGGAAACTCAGGGGGGACCTTCTCCCTCCTTCCAACTCCCTGAAGGGAGGTTGTAGTCAGGTGGGGTTGGGCTCTTCTCCCAGGCAGCTAGTGACAGGACGAGAAGGCAGGGCCTGAAGCTGTGCCACGGGAGGGTTAGGTTGGATGTTAGGAAGCCTTTCCTCACAGAAAGAGTGATCAGGTGCTGGAATGGACTGCCTCGGGTGGTGGTGGAGTCGCCATCCCTAGAGATGTTTAAGAAATGACTGGGTGTGGAATTTAGTGCCATGGTCTAGGTTGTTGTGGTGATGTTAGATCACGGGCTGGACTTGATCTTAGAGGTCTTCTCCAGCCTCAGTAATTCTGTAATATCTCTTGGCTTTCATCTTGATTCATAAGCAACAAAATGGACCTAGAAAAGCAAATGCTCACAAAACAGCTACAGCTGAAAATTGCAAAGCTGATGTCCTATGTGCCAGAGTAATTCTTTTCCAAAGTTTATATGACAGTGTCATCAATATCATCAGCTGTTTTTTCAGCACTCTGGAAGTGCTGATAAAAAGTGGATTTTTTTAGTGTGATTTTTGTCTGATTTGTTTTAGCAGCAACAACCTCAAAAGCAGAGTGAAATGGAATAATGACCTTTGGTTGAGGAGTTTCTTGGGAAGTTCTCCAGAAAATGGAGAGAATGGCCCAAATGAAAATGGTAGCTGGTGGCCAGCCTCTGGAACCACCTCAGGCCACCACTACTATAGCAAAGCTGCACCCTCTACTCAGGAATTATCACATTCCCCACACATTTGTATATGATGTAAGTAGTTGTGATAATTTCTCAAAAAGGTCTTTTTTTTTTCACTATGGCTTTGCCAAACCTGAGCCAGAAACATTTCATTCAAGGAGTCATTTATGTATTTAAAAATGAATACTGCATTTACACTGTTGCCATGGGACAGCTACAGCAGGAAATGAGCAAAACACCCACATAATTATTGTTGACAGAATACAGTTAAAATTTTAGCAAGTGCAACCCCTATGTGCGATGTTGTTAAGGCAGCCAACAACATCTCAGTGAATGAACTGCTGATTTGAGAAGTATGCAGTGCCCAAAAGACACGTATAGTTTTTATGTCTGAAACACAGAACATGTGAAAGACATCTTGACTGAGATAGTATGGGAGTAGTTACTGCTATGTCTCCGAAGAACAATGAGACTTGGTTTTTATTATATTTTCATGTTATGATCAACACTGAAGTTAAACAAATCAATATGTAAATCCAGAATACAGTGACCTAATAAGATGTTGAGAAAGATGAAACTTTACAAAACAGTCCATGAAAAACTTACAGTGCTGAGAAAAAAACCCCATAAATTTATCGTCTTGCAAATGACTTTGCTTTTGTTCTTTTTTTTGTACGTAATCTGCTTTGTCTACTATTTAGAATCACAGAATCATAGACTCATTAGGGATTGGAAGGGACCCCGAAAGATCATCTAGTCCAATCCCCCTGCCACAGCAGGATCACTTCACTGGAGAAGTTATACAATCAGAATCACTCTGGGTTGAAAGGGACCACCTGATCATCCAGCTCCAACCCCCCCACCATGGGCAGGGACACCCCACCCTAGACCAGGCTTGCCAGAGCCCTTTTCCTTTTGTGTTAAGGAAAAACATCGGTAGGCAATATTAAGCACTGCTGCAGCTTATGGAAACAGCAAGGGTTTTATACAAGTTTGAGATATTACCATCGTTAAATAATCCAGGATAGTGAGTTTATTAACAAAGTGAAAGTCTATTAATAAAGTGGAAGGGGCTATAGAAGCTGCACAGTTGATAATGAGCAAGTTAACATGGGAATTCTGTCTTGCAGCCTAATGAGGTAAAATGTGCATGGCTGTAATACCTGAGGCCACCGTTGAGACTGGACACCATGGCACATGACTTTGCAATGCATATGTTTACCGACCTGTAGGCTTAGCAACCTATTATGTTTGCCTTGTCAAAATCATGAGGCATTGAGCCATTTTACTGATCAAAGAGGCATCATGTCTTATGCAGGAATAGTGCACAGGAAACTGGGGAAAATGTGCCTACTAGTAAAGCAATATGTACTTATAGTTTGGTTTTATCCTTCAGCATGGCTTCAGTGCTGATACATATTACAGTAGGATGATTAGTTCTGATATCACAAGATGAGGGGCCTAGAGAGGCAGCAGAAACACAAAACTTTGGCTTATGGTTGTCAACTTGTTTGTAAATAAGTTAGTGGTGGAATTCAGCAAACACGTTGTGACTAAAAATGAAGGTGCCTACACATAGACTTCTCCCTAGACCCACAGTTTACTCTTACATTTGTGAAGTGTATGTCCCTGGCTTTGACTTGTAATTATCTTTTCTTATACTTCTCAGAGCTGAAATGGAAATGCTCATTTAAATACTTATGCTGCTTTGTTTTTCTCTTAAAATTACACACACTTAAAGAAGAGTTGGGCTTTGACTGTTGGGAATCTGCTGTATCAGACAGCGTAAATTTTTAAAGTATGTGTGTTTTGCCCTACACTAAGTGAAACAAGTTATCAGATTTACTGGAATGTGGATAATTTGCTAAGATAGATGGTGTGTGTATGTGTATTTCTCTTCCTCCTATCCACATCAATTTACCTGAGGCATAAATGCTGTTTGTTAAAAACCTTGAATATAACTCATCTGTATCTACTACAGGAGTTAATACAAAGACAAGCAGAGGTAAAAGGCAGATAGCATGGTAGAAGTCAAAACAAAACTTCCCAGCAAAATGAGGCTGCTCACAGAGCTCATCAGCAAGCTTGACCCCTGGGCAGCCCAAGAGGCAAATTCATCAAGACCTCATGCAGATGCAGCTAACACGCTGCTGGAGGTGAGACAGAGGAGTCTCTGGGGACACCTCTGCCATGGCTCCCACAAGGTACTTGCTAGAGTATGGATCCTGCAGCTGCCAGATGTGCTGCCTAAAGGTTACATGGACATTGGGCTTTGGTATTAGAGCAATTATAAAATGCATGCAAACCTATATGTTTCTGTAAGAATCCATACAAACAGATGAGTTCTGCGCCAATTGGGATGACCTTTAACCTGATCAGTTGTCATATACCACAGCAGACTAACGTTTGCATCATCATCAGTTTTCTTTGGTTATTTCAACACTTTCAATGTTCTGCCAAAGTGATTTGTGTGTGAATTTCAAGCTATACTTTCCTTCAGAACACCAGTAGAAGTATAAACCTCGGGTTCGTGCGAGTGCATATGCCTGTATATATTTTGTGACTTTTCTAACATATGTCTAAAGCTTTACGTGTGTGTCTAAATGCAATTCGGGGAATTTACCACCATGTGGATCTTCTCCAAATGAAGGTAGTGGTTTGTTCTGCTTTACTACCGGTTTTTATGCAGAGTGAACTTGAGAGTTTGGAAGGAGGAAAAGGAGAGTTCATATTGAAATGTAGAAATTAGTGTTAAGTCAGTGGCTTAGGAGAGTTGTGTCTCCCTAAAACCTTTCTTTTCTGCGATACCTATTTAAGACTTGCTAACAGTGTTGTTCTTCTGCTCTGACTAGTGCCTATGACAATAATCACAATCATCTCGTCACCTTCTCTGTCTCTCCATCTGTCTATATTCCTCAGTTGTCTTGCAGATGGTAAGCTGTCTAGGGCAGGAGCTACGGTTTTGTTCTTTGCTTACACAGCATCCAGTGTCTATAGCACTTGGTACAGTGGAGTCCTGCTCAATGACAAAACCTCTGAAGTTTTGTGATGATAAAGCAAGTATTATTGTCAACTTCGTATCTGTTGGAAAGTTCAGTTATGTAAATAACTTGTTTCCCCATGAGTTTTATCAAATATTTGACGTTGCTAAATTATTTACGATAAACATGTTGTCTGACTTACTACTCAGCATAAGCGTAAAAGATAATTTTAGCAAGGAGAGAAAATATTTATGAAGATAAAACAGAGGCAGAAATAAGACTGATAAATTAATGAAAATACTCTGATAATGGCAAAAGTCCAGATGAAAACTCTCTTTTATCTGAGAGGTCATTTGATGCTGTAAAGATGCTGTTGCACCTGTATCTATTATGTGCTGGCTTTGCCCACCTTTGTGGTCCAAGGTACAGCTTGGAAATGGTGGAGGACAGGGGAGTTCTAGAAACGTTTTGAGGAAAAATTAGCTTAATAGCCAGTGAGGAATAGGAATCCAGTAGTGCTGCTGGGAAGTGTTAATACCATTTCAGGTTTCAGTGGGGACTGTCAGAGCAAGGGGGGGTGGAAATCAGGGGCATTTGGGATGCAATAACAATGAATAACCTTTAAAGAATTGCTCCAAGATAGAGGTAGCAAGAGCAGACAGAAGGGTCCATGGCCCTGAAGCAAGAAGCCCTTCATAGTGAGGTGTGCCATTTTTGACTGCAGAAAACTATAGACTGCCTTAGGGAGAGGTCCCTCTTGGGATAGGAAAAGGTTGTAACAAGTTCTTTCTATACTGTAAATATCACATGTCAATTCCACATTGGGTCTATCCTCTGCTAGTTTGTGCAGGCTAAAATGTCTACAGCACTTCCACTCAGTTTTATGTCACTTGCACAAAAACAACAATTTGTGGTAGCTACCTTGATAACAAAAATGGCGTTATAAGTATCTGGCTAAAAATTAGGTGAAAGATGATGACTCTGTGCATCTAGTTTTTAATGCAGATCTAGTTTTATTTCAACATTATAGAAACACATGGAATGTCTGTACTTTAGTCAAAAATTATTTATGACACAAATTGTGTAGCCATTTTACAAAATGTAGTATTTTGGGAATTATTAATAATAATTAATGATGAGTTTTCAATAAGCAGGTTTTCCTTAAAATATTGTCAGTATTGACACAAAGCTAAGCTTTGCTTTGCATTCTGTAGGGCCCCCAAGTCCTGTAGCCTTCTAGACTATGTAAAATGGTCGGTCTTACATTATTGTCCTAGATTCTTGCATGAGTTTTTGGATTGTTTACTCTGACAGTAATTTCAATCAAGTAAGAGGTAGTAGCTTTCCTTGTGGTGATGACAACTTTTGATTCAGAAGGTGTTTGATTCTAGAAGGGAAATTCATCCTCAGGCTTTGTAGGAATACACCAGCTGTTCCACATAGTCTTGCTCCTGGGACATGGAAGACTTCAGAGAACTGATACCCTCATGGCACGATTCTATCATGCTCTACAAATCTGAATGAAGCCTTATTTCTGGTGTATTTCTTTTGGGTGTGCTAGTTCTGTCCTCTCTTCTCTAATTGTTTTCACAAATAACAGACAAAACACATTAAAAATATGTGAGATGCTTACAGTGGCAGATGCCAAAATGAAATGGGATAATATACTATGGATGGCTCTTCTTCAGTTATGAAACTGAAGTTAAAGGAGGCAAGTAAGTGAAAAACTCTCAGGGATTCTGTACATGGGGTTTGCAGAGCCCTTATGCTTTTCTCAAATGCAAACTTCAATACCAAATGGACAAAAAGTCCTGGTTCCTACAGGTTCATATATATATATATATATACACACATACACACATATATATATATATATATATATAAATCACAGAATCACAGAATCACAGAATCATAGAATCATTAGTGATTGGAAGGGACCTTGAAAGATCATAGAATCATTCATAGAATCATACAATCATTAGGGATTGGAAAGGACCTCAAAAGATCATCTAGTGCAATCCCCCTGCCACAGCAGGATCACCTAGACCGAGTCACACAGTCCAATCCCCCAGCCAGAGCAGAATAACCTAGACCAAGTCACACAGGAACATACCCAGGAGGATTTTAAACGTTTGCAGAGAAGGAGACTCCACAACCACAAGGTCTGAAAAAAATTATGGGAAACCCAAAAGCTTCCTACCAGAGTTAAGCACAAGGCAGAAGCAAATGTTCATATTGTAGTAGAAAAATGGTCAAAAAACATGGAGAATCTTCACCATACTTCTGTTCAGAAGAACCCTGAATGCTTGTAACACAGCTTGAAAGCAGACTGGCTGTAGAATTAGTGGTGCTATACTGTTCTGTAGGAAAAATGCTCAAATGCTGTCAAAATGAATGAGAGCAAAATCCTCTGTCTCTGAAACAAACAGTTCAAGATACACTGTCTGCTGCAAACACTGAAGGCGGTTCTGCTGTTCCCCATGCAGGAGCAGCACTAACATCCACAGCAGCTTCTTCAAGCTCTCATGTAGTTATCACAACAGGAAGCATCACCCCTCACTGACATTCCTCCTCAAGCATTCAGATGCAGAAGTCAATGCCTCGTCTACAGGAAGGACAAAAAATACTGAAGTTACATTTGTTTGCCAGCTTATGAGGCAGGGAGAAAATTTATAAGGAGTTCAAAAAGACAAACATCTGCCTCAGGAAACAAGTGAACATGGCCAAGTGTGCTCTGTTAGTCATAAAACTGTATTCGTCTTTATTTGCTGGACAAAATCCTTTTCTAAGCAATGTCAGGCCTGCTTCCTTTCCAGTCGAATCAGCTTTTTATCTCGATGAGGTACAGTCAGGATTACTTTCTGCAATAGAAAGTGTCTTAAAGTGACTGCAATGGACACACTGCAGCGTTAAAAACCTTGTTGCAGACGGTTTCTGCGCAAATTGCACTATGAAGACAGATATGTAAAAACTGTTTTCCTTCTTGGTTTGGGGTTTTTTGTTCCATTTTCCCCCTCACTTCTTATTTCCCATTGGAGTGGTAGCAAAGATTTTGGCCAACATGGGATGGCTGGAATTTTCACTGTCCAAAATGGCAAGCACCGTGTCTTTGTATCACTGCTGTCTAACATCTTTGGTGCTGCAACAGCTGCACGATGCCTTCAGAGACAGCAGAAAGCTGAAGATGGTAGTTTTCCTGCTCTCAGATTTCCATACTGAGAGCCATGAATTCGCTGTCCTGTAGTCTGCTCATTGCCAGAGACTCTCTTTCCGTACAGATTCTCTTTCCATGTTAGTTGAACAGCTGAACAGCTGAGACCGTGTCGTCTATTAGTGACTGTTTGAGCTCTGTTGCCAAGTTTCTTGATCTGACATCAGCACAGCAAAGCAGTAGCTTGGTCCTAGCCTTGCTCTGATGAAAAGAACACCAAGTTCAAATTGGGAGCTGACAATGCAGTACTGAAATCTCCAAACAAACTGTGCTGCTGTGGTGTCTTATGCTGTGCCCTTCTAATCTCTTATGCATCCAGGATATTTGGGACAAGCTTTGGAGAAACCTGGCAAAAGCCATTAGTCAGTTAGTCTGCGTAGTGACTAGTGCAGAGTGAGCAGTGAAACTTGGTGAGAATGTGCAGAAGCCAAGTTTTTTATCTGAGAGTTTCTGTCCTCTGTGTTGAGAACTACAACCACTGACAATCTTTTCATCCTCCCCTGAATTGGAAAGCAGAAGTGGCACTGCACTAACTATGCCGTGGGTGTATTTTTCTGATTGTTTTGTCCGTGCAGTATCTCAATCCTTTCTCATCTGAATCTTGTAGTAATCAAGACATACTAGGCAAGCAGGACTGCTCTGGTTTTGTTCCCTCCTAAATATGACATCATTGCCATGGATGTTGAGGGGCAAAAGACCCTGAACTCAGAATCTGAAGAACTCATTTTACTGTGTAGGAAGTAATTAACCTCTTTGAAAAGTGGGTGAGATTGATCTGAAAGAAGATGCCACATGGATTCCTGAATTAAATCTATTCACACACTTTCCTCCTTCTCTGCCTCTGATGAAAATTCATCATAAAAGCTACCAAGTACAGTCTATTCATATGCATCAAATCAATGAATCAAGAAATCAGAAAAAAAACGTATATTACTTCCAGGTTACTGGTTCTCGGTGATTTCTTTCATTCTCAAACTCTGCAGACAACACAAAATAATTTGTGATTTTTCATACATAATTATGTATGAGCCCCATTGAAAGGCAAGGCATTCCCCACAACGTATTGCTTTTTGAAGTTGTGTAGTGTTCTACTTCACCTTCGTAATGGGCTAGCACAGTCTTCCTGATAGTGATGCTGTGATTACATTTCCTAAATATTTTTCCTGTTCCTGACAACTGTTAATGAGAAACAGCTATTAATGAGAAATATGAGTCCAAACTGGGACCACAGGTGACAATTCTCTCTCACTTATAGTACACTGCTAGCGAAGGCAAAGTTATTTAATTGGTTCCTAAGCACCTAATTTTTATGAGTGGGGCTTACAAGCACATTTCCTTGTACTTGCTATCAGCACAATGGCATATAAATTAGGTTTACTGAAAATCCTAGAGCACTTCCTAAATTCTTTCTTTGGATAATGGAAGGCATTACTATACCCTTACCAAATAATCTTAATTTTTATCACAGAGCAAAGTTTTTTGGAGAAAAGCAAAATACTAATTCCTCATTAGTTTTAGTAGAAGCATCTCATGTGTGAAGGAAAAATGTATGAACTTTTCTTGGGGGAAGTTTTAAGAGTAATGATCAGGAGGTATGAGTGCAGTAGTGCTACGTAGTGATGGTTCCTAAAGAGTAGTGCCAGATCCTGAACAAATACTGTACTGCTGTCATCATCTTCCTGCTACCTGTAACCCTTAGAAACAGTGATACTGACTGGCTGTGTATAAAAAATGTGAAACACCACTGTAAAGTAAAAACAAAGCCGTGTTTTCCATGTTCAAAACACCTAACAACAAACCGAAACAGGAATATTAAACAACAACACTCTACGTTTGTTATCCAGGCAAGGTTTAGAGTCATCACAGGTTTGTTCTGATGGGTCTTCTCCCCCTTTTTGAGTGAACATTACATATAAAGGAAGCAATGTACTTTGTTGTTATTTCATTTTCTTTAGGAAGGCAATGCAATATAAATTAAAATTATGTCTCTGATCGCTTTCCTTTGAAATGTGACACACTTCTATGAAGTCTTTATACTGGACCAGTCCTATTCAATCTATTCGTTAGTGACTTGGAGGAGGGATTAGAGTGCACTGTCAGCAAGTTTGCTGATGACACAAAGCTGGGACAAGTGACCGACACCCCAGCGGGCTGTGCTGCCGTTCAGCGGGACCTGGACAGGCTGGAGAGCTGGGCAGGGAGAAAGTTAATGAAATGTAACAAGGGCAAGTGTAGAGTCTTGCACCTGGACAAGAACAACCCCAGGTACCAGTATAGGTTGGGGACCCACCTGTTTGAAGGGCAGTGTAGGAGAAAGGGACCTGGGGGTCCTGGTGGCCAGCAGGATGACCATGAGCCAGCAATGGGCTCTTGTGGCC
>JAOXOE010026551.1:0-21336 GCA_028565055.1 Phoeniculus purpureus
GTCGTGGAGTCTCCTTCTCTGGGGACTTTCAAGGCCTGCCTGGATGCGTTCCTCTGTGATCTGTGTTAGATAGTTTTTGTGCTGTTTTCAATTAAAGGTGATAAGAAACGTTCTCACAGTCAGAAAAGCACTTCTCACGTTCTTTTCTCCTAATATTTTCTCACAAACATTACTGTTGAAACAACATCATGTGTGAAAAGTGTAATTAAGAGGTTCTAGACAAATTATGAGTCTCTTTAGGGGCCAGGAAGGGAAAAACCCCCACACTGAAGAAGCTGGAGCCTGTAAGGGGGTAACAGCTGATTTATAGTAAATCAGTCGTGTTACCTGCATTGATTAAAAGTGATAGATCAATGAAATGCTGCATTTACCCCCACTAAGTTGACCCTGGTAACTACAATGACATCCATAAATCAGTCAAAATAGACAGATTAATGCTTCTGCCATTTTGTTCTGCCAAAGTACCAAACCACCGCTGCAGGTGTTGCGGCGTTTTCCATGCAGCAAGTGCTCCAGCAGCTGAGCAGAGGCACTGCAAAGCACGTGCTGCTGAGCTGCCCGTGCCCAGGGCTTGGCTCGCCAAGGCACAGGTACACACTGCTCTCTTTCTCCCACTGTTGGCTTCAAGATATATTGGTGCCCCTAAGCGTGTGCACCATCACCTCCAAACCAACCAAAGCACCTGCTGCACACAGCCAGCAAGGCAGGCAAGCAGCAGGAGGCTGTCAGAACTCCAGGTAGCAAAAACTCCGCATCTACTAAGGATGGAAAACTTGCAGGTGCTCTCGATACATCTCCTGATATCACAAATGACCCATCACTGGCTTGCCTCCAGGCACTCCACATACACATCTGGTCACCAGTTCTGGTGACCCACCGCATGCTGACAATCCCCATCTTAGTGGTTCAACAGCAGAAGCCACATGAACGTTTCCCTTTTCCCAGCTGGGCTCAGAGCCACCATGCCTTGCAGCTGAAGACAGCAACAACTTTCAACCTCCAGCCTCAAAGCACTTCATAAGGTGGATCCCACCTCATAGACTGAGAAGCAAGCATGGAGAAGCATGTGTAAGAGGGACATAAGCTGGTGCCTCTTCAGCAAACTTGTTTATAAGTACAAAGCTTTGCTGGGTTTTGTTAGCTTTTTTTATGTCTAACCCAAACGGTGCCGTACCCAACTGCCCCGCACCGCTGCTGCTTGAACTTCAAATGCAGAGGACACGTTTTGCTTGAATTTTCAAAGACCAAGCAGCTCCAGTGCAGCAGAATTACAACGAGCAGATCTAAACAAGACCTTCAGATAAATTACCAGCTCCTTGGCTGATAGATGCAGGTTGCTTTGTAAGCCCGGCTGAATAAAACATTAAAATGCAGCACTAGATGAGTTTTACAACAGCTTTTCTTCCACACCCCCACACCCCCCCCCCGTGTAAATTTAACTTCATTTATCAGTTCAGCCTCAAGTCAGGAGTTCAATATTTAGTTCCTGCACTTAATTTCGTTTTCTTGTCATCATGGCCCTTGCCAGATAAATGTTTAATCAGGATGTTCACTGTAATATAAAAATTACTCGAGTGAAAAGAATGAAGTAATAGTATTGTCATCCTTATACGGAATGTGAATCCTAGAAGGTTGATTATAAAAAAGCCAACAACATCACTGGAGGAAGAATCTGCTAATAAGCTCTCGAGGAGAAAACGAGCTAAGTGGCGGTGGTAAAAATTAACACTCTCATTAAGAAGCCATCTTACATTCTAGAGAGCACCAAAGGCCCACTCACGCTTCAATAAGATGCAATAAAAGCAAAATATAAATTTCAGTTCACCCGTGTGATGCCAGTGATAACAATTCCATTGCCAACTAGGCAGCACGGATTCATCTATCTAACTAACACGCAGGGTTTGGAGGCCGGATCTGCAGTCCACACAATAGGGCTATCAGAGGCATTTCCTGGTCCATCACTTGTGCACCAGGTCAGAGACTGGAAGTTTAGTCCTTGTTATTCCAGTAAGAAAAACTGTGTGCCCTGGTACGAATCCCTTGTGACCTCAGATTTCGCAAGAGCACAACAAAGGGCTAACACCTGCTCTGATCGTGCGTAAGAGTCGATCAGAACTGTCTCAACATAGTCAACAGGGACTTTGACAACAAGACACAGTAAGGTACCCCAAAAGCTTAGGCTAACTGATTCAAAGAATGGAACTATTGTAGCAGAAAGGAATGATGTCCTATGGCTATGGAATGGAGAACTGCATGGTGTAGGGCGTTCTTCACTACTACCCCATTACCTGGTGCGGAATGGGTAACATTAGACTGTCAAGGAAGATTGATCACCACTGCTGTCTCAACACCAGTGAAGAAATAATGAAGTCCAGGTGAACTTTGCTCACTATAATACCCCTCCTGGACAAAAGCTACCTGCCTCCAGGGAGAGCAGGCCCTCATACGCTCCTCTCTGGGTATGCATGGAAGCCTGGCTTGAGAAAGTGGAGACCAGCAGAGCTCCATGGGACAGAGGAGGAGTGAGGTCGCTTAGCAGAGAAGAAGGCTTCTTAGCAACTGAACTTCCAAAGCTTCCTCACCAAGGATTGCAAGAAGATCAGAGGGCTGGCCAGGCACTGCCTGGACCTGGGACCTAAGATGTACCTGTGTACCCCGTGGTACACAGATCTTTAGGGGTTGGAAGGGACCTCCAGGGGTCATCAAGTCTAACTCCCCTGCTTGAGCAGGGTTATAAAACCTAAGGCAGGCTACACAGACATGCACCCAGACAGGTCTTAGAAGTCTCCAGAGAAGTACACTCCACAACCTCCCTGGGCAGCCCATTCCAATGCTCAGTAACCCTCACAGTGAAGAAATGTTTCTCATATTGAGATGGAACTTCTTGTGCTCCAACTTATACCACAGCAATGGCAGCTATAACCCTCTTTCCTCTCTCTACCCTTTTTCTCTTGTCCTCACTCTGTCTATCACACGTTGTCTTTGCCCGTAAAGACAGGAAAAACAACAAAGTTGTACTGTCGAACTGAAGCAGACCTTGGCATGGTTGCTTTGATTTTGTCTTTTACACTTCAAGATCACCACAAAGGAACCTTCACAAGTCCACCTGAGCGGACCACGACACCACGTCTATGTGCAGCGTGAGTAATAAGCACTGCCACTGGTGCCATCACTGTCACCCATCTGCCACCTTGTCTGTGCCCACAGTGACACACTTTGGTTTCCATGATTACTCAAAGTAAAACTCGCTATAGATCAAACATGACAGTTCCTTTGAAGATAGGCAAACATACTGTACAAAAAATTCTGTATTTCCTCGGTATTTGCAGGCAGTTCTTCCAGGCTCTGACTGTATAATCCATATGTTCTCTCCCCTAGCTGTGCCCGGTTTGCAGTCCTACTTCTTGCACCTCTTTTTATCTGCTGTACTCACCGATGAGGCCATTTCTTCCAGCAGAAATTACTCATTTTTAATGGGCACTGCTGGTCTCCTGTTACATTCTCTGCTTATTGTCAACAGACCGATCTTCTAACACTTCTTTTTCCCAAGTCGTGCAAAGACCCGTTGACTCATCAAACCCTATCTACAGAGGAAGCTTCTTTCTAAACTGCTCAGGAGGCAGCTGCTTTGCTTCACAAGGCGCCGATTATTACTCGGATTTTGCAGTAGGTTTTTCTTTTCATTTACTGTCAAATAGTTTTTGGCATTTGAACTTGAAGCAGACACATAAATCTTCTGCAAATAAGTGACATTAACTGGGTTTTTAGACAAGCCTTTATTTAGAAAGCTCTGCAAGGCTTTTCTTATCTATTGACATCCTCCATTTATTTATTAGCCTGAAGAATGCACGGCTTCAGTTTTTCCTGCCCAAGTCCTATACCTCCCAACAGTTAAAAAAAGGGATCAAACCAACCACCGCCCTAAACTGAGAGACACTGGGTGACAGTCACACGCCGTACTGAAGCCATTCTTAAAGTTCAGTTGCCTTAACCTTCATGAACTGGAAAAGATAAAGGTTGGAACATCTAATTTAGGCACTGCCTCCATCCTGGACAGCTGAACTGTTTGCGCATTCTGTTTTCCAGTTCAGAAAACTCACTGTCCTGGAGCTCTGGAAAACCAAGGGCAGGGTTGAGCTGTGACAGCCTAAGGTGCTAATGTCCTCAAGAGCCTATTGTGCCCCCCCTCCAGCAGTAGAGATCAAGCCGTGCTACATTGGCAGCCTCCCAGCCACCAGCAGCACAGCACAGCACAGCTGGCTGTCCTAGGAGAAAGGACAGTCCTGCTGCTTCCCTTCAACCCTGCTCTGGCCACCAGTTCCCCTACAGACTCCTCCAGCACTCATGCAGTCCGTAGCAAACAACTCTGGGGAGCTGAATCCAACTGCCCAAGAATCTTTCTGCTCATTTGAGAGTCTCAGCAGCTCAGTGAGCAGCCCCATGAACGCTAGCACTAGAACACAGGATGAGACAGGAGTGCACAGCAACGAGCAAACAGGATCCAGGACCATCCATTCCAGAGAGCCAGTGCATTGGTTCACTGTTAACGTGAAACCTTGCCGGCACTTCAGGTAGGTTGTGACACCTGGAACAAGTTTTTGGTAAAGTGACAACAGCACTGGCAAGCCATCCATTCTGATCTCACCTATCTTGGGACAAAAAACACCAGAAAAATGTTTTAGGTGGCTCTAACAGTCACAAACCCGTAGCAGAGAGAGAGGAATTCCTTACAGCACAAGCAAATCTGACAGAACTTGTCCATCCGAGCTCTTACACAAGGCAAGAAACTCCTCTCTTGCAGGGGTTCAACCCAGTTAAAATTAGTGTTGAGAAAACCTGAAGAACACAGTGGGCTTCATGTGGGCTGCTGGTATCGCTCTGAAACACAAAGGTAAACTCACTCAAATTTGCATTCAGAGCTCAGCTTTGCAAAGGACAAAACGCTTCGGCCAGGAGCCTAAAATATCTGCAGTCACTGAGGTCTAACAGAAAGCAAGCTTAAGATCTCTGGTTTAATAAAACTGCTTTAACAGCATTATGTGTCTTCGATTGCTTAAGAAAACGCCAAGCAAACCTCTGCCACATATGGGGGCAAAAGATCTACAGACTTCTTGTAAAGATTTCCTCAAGTACCCAGAGGAATGAAAGGCCTAAGGATGAGAGCTAAGCTAGCTCAGAGCTATCTCCACTTGGGGACAACATCCTATTTTCTTCAGTGTCAGCAACTCCTTCAGCTTTTTCTTGACATCTCCAAAAAGGTCCAAGGGAAAGAGACCGGAGAAGAGAGATGCAAACAAAAGAAAGAGTCTTCAAAAGAAACTTCAACCCAAAACAGAGCTCAACTCATCAGAAGAGCAAAACATGGAAAATGAAGAACGAGTATGGTGCTGTTTCTGCGTGCCTACCACTAGCGCAAATCATGCCTGGATGCAAGCTTAGATGACTTTACAGCCCAAGACTGCGTTATCTGGCACCAGCACCAAGCACTAATCTCATTTTCATGACATTACAATTACTGCTACACACTTACTGCAGTTCTTTAGGCGGTGAATGAATTGAACCAGATTTTTCCAACATGAAACAACTAAATAAATAAATCAGCAGAGAAGAGATCAGTAGAACAAGAAGTAAGTTTTAATCTGCAGGAAAGATAGTTCTTATTTATTCATCCCTTATGCTCCCAGACTATGCTCTGATGAGCATTAAAATGCTGTAGGACGCTAAAGTGAATAATCTCTCATATTTCAACCATCCAGCTGAAGGGGAAGGAAAACTATATTCAACGTTCAGTTTTGCTGATGTGACTATAGAACAAAACGTCCTAGAGAAGACTGGAGGGATTAGAAGAATTTTAAACATTTTTGTGGGTTTTTACTTTTAATTTTAGTCTATGCAGTTCTTTGAATAAAATAAAATACAGCAGCATTGAATCCAGTATGATTTAACTGGTGTGATATAACTGGTGCTCGTATGAGGAGGCCAAAAAAAGATTAAAAATCAGAAAACTCCCAAATGCCTGGGTTGGCACAGACATGTAGACAGAAATTTCTAGTGCAAGCAGGATATTATGTAAATGTTTTAATTCAGATGTGCTTATGGGGATGCGTGCACTGCATCTTGGCTCAAACAGCTGACCTGAGGACACTGGCAGCATTAACGTATGAGAAAAAGTCTTCACTTCAGCTTCTCCAGACATGTGGCACTCCTCCTCAAAAACTTAGAGCTCCACAGCCCAGGATTTGAGACTTACTGTTGAGCCAAAAACAAATCTCATGCTCACCAGATCCTCAGATCTTGAACATTTTCCTTTGGTGCTTTTCAGAGCTGGAACACCTGGGAGAAGTGGTGGAAAAACCACCTTTGCCTCCACCGGAGCTGTGCCCAGGAACAAAGCGCAGAGGTACCAGCAGATGTGCTTCATCCGTACAGACACCTCTGTGTTGTTCAGACAGTAACACACACTTACCAGGCACCTTTTTACTATTTGCATATGCTGAGTACATTGGGTGTCTAGATGATCTGTCGAGGTCCCTTCCAATCCCTAATGATTCTATGACGCTATGATCTCACCCCTTGAGTAGCCCTCAGGCAACGTACCCTGTAGACAGCTCAAACTGCAACAACCTCTCCCAAACTTGCCAAAGACATACATGTCAGATGCAGAAGTGTCTCAGAAAATCACATTTTAAAACACCCGAGCCAAGCAAGATTTCACACCTGACCCAACAGCAAATTCTGCCACGGAAAGCATCGTGGCAAGAAGCCCACCGGCTCCCTGGGCTTCAGGCTGGAAGGCCAGACGAAAAGCTGGTGCCTACAGAGCTGTGTGACTCAGTGCACTCACCTCAGGCAAGCCACTTGTGACAACAATCACAGGGGGCTAAAAAGAGCAAGTAATCCTCGCTCACTGTGCAAAGCAGCAGGTAACAAACACAGAGATCTTGTCATGCTTTTAAAAACAGTGCAAGACTGACTGCCATGTGACAGTGCGATGCCAACTACTCTGTTTCAAGCACCCTTCATAGGGGAAGGAAACAGAGCGTAATTACGGCTTTATAATTGATATTTTTAAACAAAAGAGTGCTCAGTTACCCGACTGAGCCTCTCCACGATGGCAGCAGGGATGGCTGGAGCTGGGGCTCAGCCAGGCAGAGCTCCAGCGCAGCGCAGGCAGGAGCAGCGTGGCGCTGCCAGGCAGCAAGTCCCCAGCCCAGCCCGCAGAGCAGCAACAGGAAGCTGGCATGTGGCCCACGCCGCCCGAGACTATCAGTTATCGTAATGCATTGCTGGCAAAGCTCCTGTAGCCATAAAAAGAGAGGAGGAAAATTAAGCCAGGTTTAATAAACACTGTAGAGTAAACACGATTTCAGATAGACACCAGATACAAATATTGACTTTTTTTCTTAAAGATATAGTTGACTTCTAGGTAACAGCATCCAGACCCTGAAACAACGAGGTCTCCCACAGCTTTTCCTTATGCCTATCTACAGTAAAAGACCCCAAAAGGGGTTTTTGCCTCTCCACCCTTTCAAACACCAGATCACAGTGTCTCAGATGACATTAGAACGAAGTGAGAATAGGGGATGGTGGTGATGGCAGGTATCTATTACAGCCCAGCCAGAGCTTCCTTTGTACCAGATAACCTTTCAGTCAAGACAAACAGCACAAGTAGGGCAAGCGTGTTTGTAGGGTCAGGACCCAAACAGAAACCCACACAGAGAGCTTGGAAAACTTCACCCCTATGTAAGAGGGCACCCAGCGACATGAGGGTCTCAACTGTATAGATCAGAAGGATAAAGACATGACCAAGCTGCACAGAAGATGAGCACTTCGTATTCTTTGACACACTTGAAGCCTTGGTATCTTGGCACTGCAAAGGACCTGCAAGGACTCTCTGACAGCAAGCAAAGTTCATTCATGTAACCAAAGCAGAAAAGCACTGGGGCACACAAGGCACTTAACTGTCACGCAGAATCAGAGACGATCTATTCTAACCAGACAGCGAGAAAATATTAAAATGCAGCATCTAAGGAAACAGCAAGATAAAACTCAGCCTACGCATTTGGTACATATCTGTATTTCATTAATCTCTTATAATTAATCATTAATCTCTTATTTCTTCATTGAAAGAGTGGTCAAGTATTGGAACAGGCTAGAGGGAGGTGGTGGTGTCACCATTCCTGGAGGTGCTCAAAAAGCACACAGATGTGGCCCTAGGGAACACGATTTAGTGGGCATGGTGATGATGATCTTGGGGGTCTCTTCCCATTTGAATGATTCTGTATGAAAAAGATATTCTGGTTCTTAAACTAGACCTGAAAATCACCAGCATTTCATTTTCAGTACAACACTGCCAGGATTTATCCACTCACGCAGGTGCTCCCTTCAGAAAGCAGTAACATTAAAGCTTTGAGTTTGGTACTTGGTGATTAGAAAATTCCTGCTGTAAATTACACTCCTGTCACACCCAAAGCTTCTCCCTGGCATGGTACTATCTCAGTCATCGAAAACACGAGCATCCACGAGCCCAGATCAGCGCTTCCTCCAGAGCAGCAAGAGGAACTGCAATCCTGGAAGTTTTTGCTGGCAAGGACCATAGGAAACAGGCAAAAACACAAGATAAACGACCATAACCCTACCAAAAGACATGAAGTACCAAGTGACAACCCATCCACCTTGCTCCAAAGCCCTGTTTGGACAGCACAGGGAAGTACCAGATCCAGCAATCCATTGTCTGGCACGGAGTTGCAGCGTGAAAAGCCACCATCCAAATTAGTGCCGTTTAAAGTAAGACTAGACTCTGACGGCAACGAGGGGATAAATCATATGAGTAACTGTGTGCTACAGTCAAATGAGAGCTCATTTCATGGAGGAAGAGAGACAAAATATATACAAACATTAAAAAAAAAAGGATGTAATTCTTCATGACATGGACCAACAAGAGACAAAGGAGGCCCCAGGAAACGCTGGTCTTGCTCTCAAATGTCAGGGACACAGTTAAATTGGGGCAGCATGGAACTGGTGTGTCCTTACAGCCTCAGAAGTCTGCACTACAGCACAGCCCTACAATAACAAAGACACACTCCAGATAGGCATCCTGTAAACAGCAGAGCCCAGGGGAGTTGTGGAGTCTCCTTCACTGGAGACATTTAAAACCCACCTGGATGCCTTCCTGTGCAACTTGGTCTAGGTGATCCTGCTGTGGCAGGGGGATTGGACTAGATGATCTTTTGAGGTCCTTCCAATCCCTGATGATACTATGATTATACAGTCTCTGCTGACAAAATCAGATCTACAAGATTGCATTACCTAAAGTTAGTGAATGATTTAGTCAGAGGGGAAAAAAACAAAGAACAAGCCATGCATCCCCTTGCAAGAGCAGAATTAACACCAGAAGAACTAACTCCCCGAGAGGAGTTCTGCTCTGAACATGCTTCCCCATTACTTTACAGCAGCCACGGTTCAGCATGGAGCAGGATACAGACAAGAGGGCTCTGTCCCAGCTTACAGTCCAATTAACTCCTGACAAGTCTGAAGATTTCCTTTCAGGTGTTGATCTGTGAATCCACCCACCTGCATTCCTACACATATCCAAGAACGTTTGGAGCACAGACACAGAGGCTCCCGTAAACACAGTGTCCTAAAGGCAGCTTTTGCTCTTTCACTTGGGCCAACAAGGGTTTCCCATTTTTAAACCCGAAACTGAATCCAGGGTCCTACCATTATCAGAACAAGCAGATGAGTTTTCTGATGCACAGAATTCTCAACAGGCATAAGGAAGGGACAACACTTACTTTGAAAAGAAAGATGACAAGAGGTCAAAGATTGCGCAGATCAGCGGTAGAAACCCACCAACCCATACAGCACCTCCTCTATTTCTGTTCTTCATTAGTTACCACCAACATGACGACAGTTTTTTGCCACTGAGCAGCAAGACAGCATTTTCATGAAGGGAAAATGCTGACATTGAGCTCTTGGTGGGTGACCAGCAATCAAGTCAAGGCTTACATGGCTGAAGCGGAGAGGTTCTCTGAGGACACCAGTGCTTCACATTCCCAGCCAGAGTGCAGCCTGCTGTTTGCCTGCCCTCAAATTTTTTCTGCTACACACAGTTCACAAAACCCACATTCATTTTTTTTCTTCCTGAAAGAAGAACCTATTCATGCATTGGTACAGACAGGCTGTTCTTATTATCTACAGGAAAAACAAGAGATACTCATCTAAGGCTCAGCGTAAACAATGGACGGGGAGAAGGGAAGCAGAGACCACGCAGCAGCTCTGCCGTACGGTACAGCCCTTACAAACACCAAAGGTCCCAGTGCTTTGCCCTCTTTCTGCAGGCAGGGAAGCAGAGAGGTGAGGACAGGGCACTGTCCCCTGAGGGGCAAAGGCAGAGCCCAGCAGTAGCAGCAGGACCGGCAGCCAGCGCTGCATGTGCAGCCCAGGGTTATTTCAAGCAACTCTTCCAATATGTGGAGATCAACCCATGAATGAATCATGGTTTTCTTCACATAAAAAGAGGAAAAGAAAGAAAGTTTCCTGTTCCACAGGCAAGCCATTTCAGCCACACCACACTCATGTGATTAGAGCTACAGGGGACAAAAAGCAGCACTGTGCAGTCGGATACAGCACAGCTCTGATCCAAGTTAATCACTTCCTCAGATGGGCCATGGAGCAGCAGCACTCTCACAGATTTATACACCATCCTCCCCTGGGGCAACCAAAAGGGAACAGCAAGAGGGGCAGAGGACAGAGCAGGAGCTACCACGAACTACCATGAAAAAGTGAAAAACAACTCTACATTTACGCAGACTTTTGTGCAGGAACACCTAGCCAGGACCTTACTGCAAACGAAAGCTAAAATCCTTCATGTGGACCCTTTTCAGACAGCTTATTTCCTTCAAATAAACTAAAAAGACAACAAAAGCTCTTGTCGAAATACAGCATAACCACTTGTTGAGTTTGAGGACATAAGAGAGGGAAGCCTTAGAAGAGAACAGAAATCTTTTGTGAGAGTGCAGAGCAGCAAGTCCCCAAGGGAATATGGGTCTCCAGAAGTTCAGTTGCTCAGTAAGCTTCAGCTGCATGAAGAAAACTAAACATGCCCACGTTCAAAGTCAGATTCATTCTGCTTGAAAACAGCAAGAGGAAAGACACGCTCATTTCTAAATACTTTGTCGCCACTCCTTGCTTGGCAGCACAGAACGGCTTTGCACAGGCAGCCACTCCAGACCTGAAACAGACCTAGATGTGTGTGCTACAGCGCTTGGCTGGCAGGAAAGGAAGGATATGCTGCAATAGAGTGGCATGTACTTGCAATTATCTGTTTGCCTCAAAATATTAGCATCTTCAAAACATTCTGGGTGGAGGAAGGAGGTGACAAATCATCTAAGGGGTGGCAAGAGGAAGATGAGAATTTCCATTACAAACTACATGGTAAGTAGCCCCACCCGAAAAGAATGACGATGCTATACAAGGATGTGAGAAAAGAGAGATTGTGGGCTGTGTGTGTCAAGTCACAAGAGTAACATTACTTTAGGATAGTTCACATCCCACACCTGTGTGAGCACCACCAACTTTGAAGTAGGTTGGTTCACAGAATCACAGAACATTAGAGATTGGAAGGGACCTCAGAAGATCATCTAGTCCAATCATCCTGCCACAGCAGGACCACCTAGATCAAGTCGCACAGGAACATATCCAGGCAGGTTTGAAATGTCCCTGGAGAAGAAGACTCCACAACCCCTCTGGGCAGCCCCTTCCAGCGCTCTGTCTCCCTCACCGTGAAGTTCCTTCTCATATGGATGTGGAACTCCCTACGGTTCCTAAAATCTTTACAAGTGACCGCTGTATTTCAGCCCAGCTTGAAGAGAAGCATCTCTAGCAAGTACTTTCACACATTGTAAGCTCTAACCTTCAGTCCCAACTACAGAAATAGACCAGGAAAAGGCACAAAGTAGTTTTCCAAATAAGTTTTTACACCGGTAGACGCCCTATTAAAGAAAAACTCACAGCTCTAAGGAGGCCTAGAACAAACAGATGATTTGACTTCAGGCTTAGCTCACCATCAAATATTTTAGGATAAAAAACACTGCCCTATTCATCAAGAGACTAAAACAAGGCAAGTCAGTCAGGCAATTTACTTTCCAGAGGCCACCATTTGCTGCCTGAGCAGGTCAAAACTGCTGTCTGAGAGGTAGAAAACTCTCCTTCATTTTGCCAGATGATTACCAACTGCTATTCTGGAAGTGCTGTTTGGAGGACAGAGATGCCGTTACAGATAAAACGAGCTGTTTCTGAAAGCTTGCTAAGCCCTTTTTAAGATAAACTGAGCTCTACCACTACACCACTTTCTAACATACCTCTGCCTTGTTTTCCTTCAGAAACTGAAGTTACAGAAACTGAATTTCCATCTCTCTGTTTCAGTTTAAATTCTGAAATGCTATTGAGTAGATTCCAGACTCAGTAGGTAGGAACCTGGGAATATCAAAGACATGTTCACAAATTCCCTCAGCAGAGCTGACGAGTGTCTACAGGTCTCCACCACCAAAAGAAAACAAAACAAAACAGAATCCCCAAAAGAGAGCAAATTAAGCTGTGCTTAACTGGATTATCTGTGGCAAAAGAGGACGGGTATTTCCTCCACCAAAACCATCAGGCATGCTGATAAACAGCAAGCAGTGGCAACTAGCCAAAAGGCACGTCGTCAACAGCAGAGCATTTTTAACTATCAAAAGACAACAGTGAAACGCACTGGGCTACGGGAACCCAGCAGGGAAGAGATTTTTTACAGAAGCACATTCATGGATTTTTAAGTTTATTATTTCAAACATGTGAAAAGGTTAATGTTCTTCTGTTTCTTCCCTTTGGAGCCCTCTTTGATACCACCACAGCCTACATGGAGATGCTATTTAACAGTATGAAGCCGTCTGGAGAAAGACTAACGTTCTTTAAAGCACATCACAGAGTCCCCAACGAACTCTTCACAAAACAAATCTCTGCCCTCAAATTCCTGTGTTAAATATTCAGCATTAATCATTGCTCTAAGTTAATCCTAGAAAAGCACTCGTTAAGAAAATGCACCTTTGTGCCATGTGCAGATGAATGTGTTTCAGTTTGCACTCCGGTCTTTCCTCTCTCCCAACGGACGCATCAGTCTCACATCCCAGCAGCAATTTCAAAATAAACCTTTACACCAGCGTTTCGTGTTGCAGTGTGTTCTAGCAAAAGTGGAAAAGGTTCAGCCTGATAACAAATAACGTGTCAAGAGACAGCAAGGCTCGTTCAAACGCTCCACAAAGCGTAACCCTTTCCACAGCACAACGTTACGCTATGGAAACTTTCCATCAGCTCCTGACCCGAACGCTGGCCGCAGACTGTCTCGATGGCATCTAACTCACGCTCACTCCTATCCCAACTGTACAGCAGGGAGACAGAGGACCTGAAGGACAGCTGCAGGTCACCAAGAGGACTGCAAAGACCTGAACTGCAAGACTGTTATCCACTATGAGCTAGGGCCAAGAACTGTTCTGCATTTCACTGAGCCACTGGCCCGAGAAGAGACAGCATGCGCTTCCCCTGCGAGTAACGGAGTGCTGTCTAACAGGATAGATGCTTCAAACCAGGGATTGCAGACATACTCTGGGGGGTTTTTTCCCATTTCCTCCCCCTTTCACTGTGGCTGACACTAGCTGAGTGTCACATTGTCTTCATTCCAGAACAACTCCAAGGCAAGAAGCAATGCCAGGACTTACATGATGACAAGCCAGCAGGTCTGCTGAGGTCCCACCACATCACAGTGAAATGGCCCAGGAAACGTGGTGATCCAAAAGGGGTCTGGGCTACAGCTATCCTCAATGACGTCAAAAAGCACAGAAGAGCAAAACACAGACCAGAAGAATCTCCCTTCCAGGAGGCAGACAGAACACAAAACATAGCACAAGTTTTGAAAGTTTGGGTTTTATCCCTTGAGAATTGGATCAAAGGCATCCCCACAGCTGCCTTCTTACACCAGTAGTCTTTAGGCAGCTCCAGTTAGCTGATCACTGGGAACTGGACTTCATTCAGCACCTTCAAATCTGCTCGCTCAGATTACTCCTTTAGGCAAAATTTTCAGCTAATAAGCACCTGCCTGTTAAACCGAAAATGGAATTACATATAAAATGAATTATGTATCTAATACCCTGCTGGTTGAACTGGTTTTCATTAACATCTGGAAGATGTGTTTTTGCCTGTTTCCACACAGCTCCAGGCAGAGGGCAGGGGAGGGACGACCATAACCCTGGGTTCTTGTGGAGGCCACCAGCGACCTTCTCAGTGCTGGAAGAGATAAAAACAGCACACTAGCCTGGGGAGAGCCAGTGGCATGGTCACTGGGACAGCGAGGATGAGCAGGTAACACCCGCTGAAAAGATAAAGCCACTGTAACAGTAGCAGCCATTTACTTAACCCCTGTGTTATCCTTAGTCATTTACTTGCCCTTGTGTTATTATTCATTGGCACTTCAAATACAAGTAAGAATCAAGCCTGACACAGAGAGAAGAAAGGAACAGAAAAGTAAAAGCTCAGATTCTGTCTGAAGCAAAAAACACTGGTTCAGACAAAAGAAATATTAAGAGGAGTACCTGAACTTCTGCGTGCGTTCACCTCAGCCCAGCAGACAAGGACCCCCTACAATTCACTAGGCAATACAAGTCTACAAATTGCAAGAGTGCTGTGAAGCAAGCAGATGGAAAACACACTCAAAGTCTCAAATGAGAAGCCTGAGTTTTCCAGAGTTAAAGAAATACATATAAAGAAGTCAATTTTTATTCTGGAGTATTTTCCCTCTTACAGCTAAAAAAGCATCAATATTTATTGACACATGAATAAATGCTCACATAAGCCCTGTAATGCTGGGCTACTAACAACAATGACGACATTAATGGAGCTGCTTGGCATTTCAACAAGAATGGGCAGAACTTGTTTGTCATTTTGCTGTGTTCAAGCCAAAGAGCTGGGAGGCTGGTGTAGGAGGGAAGTATCTCAGCTTAAGATACACAAGCAAAACATTATCAAAGCAGTAATTAACAACAAAGTAGCCTCAAGAATGATAATATCAGGTAATCATCACTAAGAAGATTTAACTGCAAAATGTGGAGTTGGCTTATTTATTATGGAGGGGTTTTTAGTTATTATTATTCTAGCTTTGGCCAACTATTTTGGAGGCACCTGAAACTAGCCAAGGCTACTGAATGTTGCCTAGCGTTCACTGTCAATTGAATCCACACAGAAAGGAACGGTGCATTATCATCTCCCAGTACGTATGTTAACTTTTAACATTCACAGTGTGTCCCTCTTCCTCTTAAGATAATGAGCAGAGCGAAAAACCAGAAACCTTTCTCAAAGTGGACCGGCTTCTGAAGAGCAACATGGAACACACCAAAGCACAAAGCATCCATCCATGCTGCATCCCACCTAGGGCTTTCCAAGCCTGCCAGGCAGCTCTCGGCTCACCACAGACAGATCCTCTGCCCACATGGAGCCAATTATGAGTTTCTTAGTCACTGAGAAATTATGCCAAGAAGAATTTACCCTGTAACTTTATGCTGGGATGGACGATTCATCTTCTCTTTCCACATGGACAGAGGCAGACAGTTTTGAACACTGCTAGTAATTACTGGGATCCTTTCACTGTACTTCCTTAGGTCAATAAATCTGTTGTATGTAGAAGTCAAAACTCGGTAAGTAACATAGGCAGTATTTTACGCACACGCGTATTACACACACACACACACACACACACTATCTGTACCACAGACAGCTTTTGAAGAAGATAGACTTCAGGCCTTACTCCAACAATTGTGGAATACAAGAAAACATTTGTGAATGGGGAGATTATTTTCTACCTGTACTCTCTCAGCATTCTTGTAGCTTCCTTGCAGTTCCAGAAGCTGACCACAACAAGGAATGGGACACTAGATTAGATGTGGATCCAACCTCATCAGATACTTCTTACACTCTCACCCATGACTGATTTTGTGGGGAGAAGCAGGGGCAGTTTGCTGGAGGCAGGTTGTTTGGGTTTCCTCTGCCGAGTCTCTTCTGGGACTTTGTGTCACAAAGAAGGGGTTAGGGATGGCTGAAGGGAGAAGCTGAGATATAACACAACGTATAAGCAGTGACATGTCCTAAATGGGAGAGCAGAAAGGAAGCAAACTGCTGTGCGCATCACATGTATGCCACTGTTAGAGGCTCTGTTAAAACAGGAACTCTCCAAACTCGATCAGTCGATAGGTGAGATACATTTCAGCTGAGTATCACATTCCACTCGGTGCAACGTGTGCTAAAACTGCACGGAAAAGGCAGCTGCAGTCAGCTATTCCGAGGAAATACCTTACTGCACAATAAAACCGTGTACACCCTTTTCCTCATAAACCCAGTGCTGTGTTAGTTACCCGAAACTACACTTGGATTTTGCTCAGCTATAACACCTAGTAGTGGATTTAGGGATCACACACGCCACAGGGCTACCGTGTCACAACAGAGCAAGGACAGTATTGTGTGCACATATATTGTATCCAAGGGGAAATCATAGACTAGAGTTTCACTACCTGAGTGGTGCAACATACCACGACCGTGCCAGAAAACCTAGCTCAGGCTGCTGCAGACTGTGCAAGTGATGCAGTTCAAGCAGCTGCAGGGAGGAGCAGCTCTGTGGGTGCTTTAGGCACTCAGGCTCCTTGCTCGGTCATGAGCGGTCATGCTGCACCATACACTCCCTGCCCTCACTGGCTACAGGGCAAGCGTTACAGACTGGTCCTTCGGGCTGCCCTCCCCCAAAAGCAGACTCACAACTCATAAGCCTTTTTAGAGATGTGAAAGCTCCCTGCCCAGTATTCCTTCTGCAGACACCCAGCACCAGACTCTCCTGAGGCTAATGTGGGGCAGTCCAAATACAAACAAAATCCACTGCACTTCCAAAAATCCCTCACAAAGGTTCTCATTTCTGAGAAGTGCAGCTGAGCTGCTGCAGAAGCCAGGTGCTGTGGGAGGGCACTGAAAGGCAACTTCTGCTTGGGTACAACCCCAGAAACCCAAAGATGTTCCTAACAATTATTATTCAAACCAGTCCAGCAGCGTAACTAACTCATTTTTACACCCCAGCTATTTAAACCAAAAGCTACTGGTAAAGACCAACCCACCAGATGAGGAAAATCAGAGAAGACACACTGCTTTTAGCATCCATGCACCTGCTGAACTTCAGCAACAAGTCTTGCGTATGTATGTGTAAAGAGTGACTTTGGGGTAACTAACAGGAATGAACAGAACACATACAGTTGGGCTGAATAAAGGAGAGAAAGGGGAACAGCAGTATTTTGTCTGCTGTAACTTTTCAAACCAGCTCAACAGAACTCGCTCTGAGAAGTAGCAACAGAAATGTAAACCACCTGGCTTGGCTGGATGCCGGCGGTGCACGGCACTTGACCCAGGGCTTCCTGAGCTCCCTGCTCTGCTGCATCTCCAGCAGCAGCCTGGATGAGTAATGACCCAACAGTATTGACACGCAGTGGCAGGGTTACAAACAACTTCCTCTGCCGAGACATCTCCTGCTCTAATTATGACCAAGGCGAGCACAGGCAGGGACTGTTCATGCTGTGGGGTAGGGCACACCAGTGTCTTGCTCAGTATCAGCCGCCCTGCGTGCATCCACTAGATCAGTCCCTCTCCTCTACTGTTCCACTCAGTAACCCAAAAAGCGCCTTTAGCACAAGGTTGAGCAAAGGCAAATAACTTATTAGGAAGTAGAGCAAAAAACACTGTCTCTTTGAGGCTTTTTGTTTACCTTCAGGCTTCTCACTCACCTCAAAACAGAAACTAGCAGAACTTCCAGCCACAACAGTCAGGTAACTTAACAGCAAACACCAAGTAAGAAACACAAAACCAGATAAACAGCCTGGAGCCTGCAGCAGTCCCTGGTTATGCCTTTGGTCAGCAGCCTCCACCTTTCCCCATCATGACTCAACATCTCCTTTCTGTGTCACCACACGCAGCTGCTCAGGCCAGACTCTGCTCGCTCCCAAACTGAAAATTACCTGCTTGTGCTCATTGTGTGTTGGTTTGTTCCCAAAATGACCGGACAGAGATGGCGGTACAGAGGTGCGTGGGTGAAGTATCGTATAAAACAGGAGGCAAGAATAACAACAGGTTTTCCTCAAGACCTACCAGACAGGCACAAAATGAAAAAGGAACACTAAGGTACAGGGACCGCGGTCACCAACACCGTGACCCCAGTGAAGTCAGGTGTCCATACAGATGTGCATATCTCCAGGTACCCAAGGGCCAGCCTTTGAAGGACTTGGCTGGAGTCCAGGTAAAAGCCACCTGTAATGTGCAAAGGGCCATATAAAATCAAAGTAACTTTGCGGCTACAACTTAGCCCAAACATCTCTTTTAAAAAGCTACCAGAAGGTGATTTGGGGATTTGAAGGATGAAGCTTGGAGAGCAGAACCCCAAGCACAGCTCAATTGGTTTCTTTAAGTTGAGCTTTTCCTTTGTTTTTGATCTCTGCTCCTTCTGGAAATGAACCCACAAGCACCCTTCAGTATAAATAATAATTGAGCAGTGTCATTATTACTTAATGAACGCTAATAAATCCAGATAAGAGACTTAAGTGAGATGGTATCGCTCTTATTTCTGCAAGGTTAACCAGGTAATTCACAGCCACACTCAGTAACTTTCATTATTCCCCAAGCTAAAGAGAGAAGAGCATTTTGCTGAATTAACTTGGGGGGAAAGGAGGCGGAAGCGGCTTTAATTATATAAATTAAGTTAGACCGTAGCACGGAATAGATTGACCTCCCAGACCTTCCATTATATAACTAACCCTGCCAAGTTTAGAAGTGGATCTCTTCCAGATTTTCATGTGAAAGTCGTGATTTTCTCCCATGCTATTACAATCCCTTTTTATAATACAGTGACACAGTAAGAGCTCAACGCTTTTGCACAGACACAGCCTATTTCATTCAAGGAAGAGCTTGGAAGAGAACTGAAGCTCTAAGGATGGGTGCAGCCAATTTGTTTTGATAATGCTTCCTGTTTATAACGATCCTAAATTTCACTGCACAGGGGAATGAGATCATCACTCAGGCATGGAAGGAGGGAAGTAGCGTGTTCAGAGCATCCATTTTACCTGAGCTTACAGATTTCATCACTTTGCTAACCTTGAATGACTCAGTCTGCAGGTGCACACAGGAAACAGAGGCTCAATGAGCAGGACCCTTGTTTACGAACACTGCCTCTGCAGAAGGCGTAAAGTCATCACCCGTTTTCCAAACCCCGTATTGTAAGCATCCTCTGCACATGGGAAGAAGAGGAAGCTCAGAAGCTTCGGGAGAGAAAACACACAGTCTGAGCAGGTCTGACATTTGTTCTGGGCTAATAAAGTAGCTTCAAGAAGTTATCTCAGAAAAAACAACAGGAGTACTTGGACGCTGTGCGACACCATCGCAACCCTCTAACACTGCCTAAAACCCAGACTAACTCCAACCAGAAGGTTAGCTTCCATCTGGCAACCTGAATCACTTGGACCCAAGGTGGGATCTTGCAACACTAAAGAAAAGGAAAGAGAAAAGGACACAACAAAAAAACCCCTCATCACTTCAACCCACGGCATTCATGGATTTCTCTGAAACAGTATTTTCCAGACAGAAAGTCTCAACATACGGAGTTTGAGACTCCCATCTGACTGACAGAAGAGGAGACAGCAGGGGACAGTTAAAGTGGTTTTCAGTTCAAGTGGAATAACAAGGCAGGGTGGCAGGAAGCAGAGTCTCTTGCACTTTTACCAACTACAAGTCAAATCTAGGCCACTGCTTCTACCGCCAGACATTAGCCCACAAGATACGATTCAGTTCTTTCATTATTAACGAGGCAAAGCAAAAAGAACCATGGCAGCACAAGGTCTACACCTAACACAGGTTTTAAGGCACAGGATACACACGGTGCCTGCCGGTGCGAGTGTGCTGCAGCATTTAAACACAAACACTGCGACACTGCCTTACCCTTGGGACTTTGACTGCTGCCTCTGTCTTTTGTTTGCCTTTGTAGGGAGAATTCCCAAAACCTACCCACGTAAGCCATCTTGTGAGGAAGCACAGAGGTCAGCCCACTAATGCAATCCCTTTCCACCTTCTCAGCTCTGCCACGAACTAATGGCCTATTTGAGAATAAGCTTCTGCAGCTCTTTTCAGCTCGTGCAGTTATTTCAGCGTGTGACCAGCAAGGTCTGTTCCACCTCTGAGCTTCTTGGACTGCTGTTGGGAATATACCACTGACTAGAGCAGGGCTGGGAAGCAGGGTCCCACCTGCTCGTGACCAGGTAGTCAGCAGTTTAGTGGTTTAGCGAGGAATGTGTTCCACCAAGCCAGTGTAAAACTTCCCACTGGGTCTTGTTGGGATGCAATGAAACCAGCAAAACCTGTCCACTACACTGGTTTAGGGAAGAAACAGAGATGATACCAACAGGGACATAAACAAGAATTAGTGAGACAGAGCAGATAAGAGTTGATTTAAGATACACTGTCTTCCCACTCGGAAACACAATGCAGCCCTTGAAAGAAGGCAAATTGAAGCTTCTATACTGCTTTGATACTTGACAACTTGCTCACACTATTGTTCTCTGTAGAACATTTCCAGACTCTGTTTCTGTTCTGTCTTTTGTTCTGCAAGTCCTGGCATCACTCCAGCAGTATTTTGACATATAGTTTAGTGTAATATTAAACACTGCATTCTGAAAACAGCTTCACAAGCTTTCCATTCCAAGGAGGAGCACACCGCTACGTTACACTTTTGTACATGACAACCTGGACCCGTTTGGAAAGGCTCACTCCCAGCTTCATTAACAGTATTTTCTGGAGGTGCACGTGCTGCTTGCAATGCTCATTCTTAACGATAACATTAGCTATGATATCAGCTACTTGTGCCTACGTACTGTATTTGATGTAGCACAGAGTACTACTAAAAATACAATTATTACTGGTTGGTATAGGCACAGAATATCTCAGAAAATCTCAGTTTCTGTCATCAGAGGGAGCTGGGTCTCTAGCTTGGAGAAACGAAGACTGAAGGGTGACCTCATTAATGCTTATAAATATGTGAGGGGTGAGCATCAGGAGGACGGAGCCAGGCTCTGCTCAGTGTCATCTAGTGATAGGACAAGGGCCAGTGGGTGTGAGCTGGAACATAGGAGGTTCCACATCAATATCAGAAGGAACTACGTCCCAATGAGGGTGACAGAGCACTGGAAGGGGCTGCCCAGGGGGGTTGTGGAGTCTCCTTCTCTGGAGACATTTAAA
>JAOXOE010026552.1:0-21330 GCA_028565055.1 Phoeniculus purpureus
GCAGGGGGATTGGACTAGATGATCTTTCGAGGTCCCTTCCAATCCCTAATGATTCTATGATTCTGTGATTCTATGATTGTTGAAATGTTTTGATAGACCTCTTTCATAAAGTAACTTACCTCTTTGACTGTGTGGTGCCTGAGTAAGCAGTATCTCATGTTTGATTAATTTTTTCCTTCTATAATGATTCCTTTCCTATGAATTAAATTATTAAGATAATCAGTGGAAAATACACATCAGTTAAGCAGCTAAGGTCTAATTCATGCAACATATGGCGCTGAAGGTACTGATTAATATTTTCATTGTTAAAAACCACCCAAAACGTCTCTAATTGTACATTTGTGTTAATGAAAAGCAAGCTAGACATTAAACAGTCAGTAGGGAAAACGTAAGTTCTGTGTATTTAATATGATGTTATAAAAATGTTAACTTCTTGGTGCTCTTTTTATCCCTTATCATGCTTTGAAAAGAATAGGGAGAATGATGAGGAAAGAAGATCCCATTTGTACTGAATTAAAGTAATCCAGATGTGTCCTGCACATCTGGGCATGCTGTTTAGATGCATTCAAAACAAGCACCTGATCAGGATAAAGCAATGTTGCAGTTTAAAAAATACTTCTTCTATAGTATTTAGCAAGTTGTTCTACTTTTAAAGTGTGATATCTTTTAAAGTCTTTATTGGTGGCTTTGCATTGTGCTTATTAAGGTTGTGCTTTTCTGGTTGCAGTTAAGTATAATTGCAGCCCGTCTCAATGGAACAGATTCCTGTTTGGCAGCTGCATCCTCAAGTAATGGTATAATTTAGTCTGAGCTATTATGTACTTCCGTTTTCTGAAAACAAAAGGGGCTGGTGCAAAATAAAAGTGTAACTAAATGTTCTTGAACTATTGTCTACCTTGATTTACACAGGAAGATCTGAGATGCATTGAATTTGTTTCTTCTAGAGAAAAAGGAATTAGGGCAAATCATTATTGTCTTGAATAAAGTTAATTTTATTGCTTCTTTGAGTCCACTCACCAGAAATGTGCTTGTGTTGTGGAAGGGGTGGGTAAACTTTTGGTCAGACTTAATTTCGTGGTTACAGTAAACTGAAGCAACAGTATCTTAGGCAGATGTGGAAGCAGAGAGAAAGGGAAGAGAAAGGAATATGAACCTCTGAAGTTAGGTCTGAAGAGAAAGGAATATTAACCTCTGAAGTTAGGTCTGAAGAGAAAGGAATATTAACCTCTGAAGTTAGGTCTGAAGGGAAAGAAAACTGCATGAAGTGGTGCATTTTTAAAAATAGTAGAAGAGAGTGTTTGTACTTTCCCACAGCTGGATCTGCTTTCTGCAAATTAAGGTGACTTTCTCTTCTATTAGAGAACAGATTAAAAAAAATCATGTCAAGTTAAATTTAGGATGTCAGTTAAACTGAAGTGAGATAATTAACTATGGAGTAGACTTGAGAATTGACAAAGGTGATGGCTTAGTTTCCACAGCTGTCTGGTCACTTTAGTGAACAGGGAGTCTAAAATAGGGATTTGCTTTTCTGGGGAGTTGAATTTTCTCTGAGATATTTTTGTGTGGTAAATACAGCCACTGAGGTTTTTGCACTTGGAGATTGCAACTCATCAGTGTTAGAAAGCAAGAAAGGAAAAACCAAACACCATTCTTAAAGCCTGGAGAAAACAGCTCATCACAGTATTTTCAGGAGACATTTAGCATACAATCATATACTAAAACTGGTGCATGAGGGAGCTAGGTTAGTCAAACCTTCAAAATGACAAAAAATATGTCAGCTAGGTTGCATGCAAAATAGCTTTGCAGTGCTCTGCAGAATTTTACAGAAATTATCCCAGTAAAATATACCTTGTGTTTTGCCTTTGTGTGAACACTGTCTGTTCATGTGTACTGGGAGAGTAGATTAGACTAGAAAAGCAAAGTCAACGTGCGTTTAAGTTGCATCTAAGGTCAGGAATGGAAGATGCTAACAACCAAGTGTTGTGTAGCCTTGAATCATGAGGCCAACACTTCCCAAAGCTTTTCATAACACAAGGTGGGACAACTGCCTCAGTGTTTTGTACTGTGGGCAAGAAGAATCACCTTGAAAGCCAAAGGCAGTGAGTGATGGCTAGCTGGTCTTCATGGCTGGAGACCAGAGGTTCTCTCAAGTGACTTCAATTACAATGTGTAAACATCTTGTCGCACTGTCTTCTCATTGTTTTTTTTGAAGGATGATCATTGATGGACGTTTACAGTACTGTTGGGTTTTGAGGAGGGAGGAACAAGCTGGTGAGATGTGCAAAACAGAAGTGGGCTAACTGGCTTAATTGAGGAAAGGGGCTGAGGGGAAACTGATCAATTACTGAGTTGAGTGCTTAAACATTGGAAGGTATAAAGAGTTTTTGAATCCTTTAATGTATTTGATTTAGTATCTTTGTAGTGAAAGGGTTTTTTTGCTGGACACTTGCTTGGACTACTTGATATTAAGCTAGTTTTTCAATATGGATTTAGCCCTAAGAGGAAACAGATCATCTCTACCTTACGCCCCAAAGAAGAGCAATGTTTTTGTTTGGGCCATTCATAGAATAATAGAATGGCTTAGGTTGGAAGGGACCTCAGAGATTATCAGTTCCAAACCCCCTGCCGCTCACTAGACCAGGTTGCCCAGAGCCCCATCCAGCCTGGCCTTGAACGCATCCAGGGAAGGGGAATCCACAACTTTTCTGGGCAACCTGTTCCAGTGCCTCACTACCCTCATGGTGAGGAATTTCTTCCTGAGATCTAATCTAAAGCTGCTGTCTTTTAGTTTGAAGCTGTTCCCCTTATCCTATCAGTATACCTCTTTTAAAAAAGCCCCTCTCCAGTTTCCCTGTAGATTCCCTTCACGTATTTGAAGGCTTCTGTAAGGTCCCCCTGGAGCACTGGTCCTGAAGAATGTACTTTGTTACTTGCTGATTGCTGATAATAAGTGACATTAGTGTTAAAAAACCCCCAACACATAGGTTTTATAGTTTAAAGAGGCTCAGTTGTCAGTCACTGGCTAACTTTTACAACAAAAACATTTTAAAATATCAAATCCTTGATTTTATAAGTACTGCAAAAGACTCGGATTGTTTTACATGGTCATTTTAGAAATGCTCATGCTCTCTTGTGTTTGACTCGCAATCTTAAGGCATTAAAATAGATCCACCTTTCAAATTCTTTTCCCAGAGGAGCAGAACAGTTTGCTTAGGGGCTGGCCTTTGTCTGTCATGCGTTCCCACCATGTCAGATTTAGCAAACTGCAGCTGAGGCTTCGGACTTGTTTGTACTTTCTGCTGCTTGTGCTGGTTACAAAGCTATTGTTTTCCGTGGATCACTGGCATGTTGATTACTTTGATGCCAGAAAGCCTACGAGTTTCTGGCTGTCCATATTTTCAGTCAAAGAATGCAGGCAAGAACAAACAGAAATCCTAAGAAAGAGCTTATTATAGAGTCTCCGCAAAAGCGCAAGGATGCAGGTCCTTGTGAAGAAGAAGTGGAGAGTCCTCTGGTAGTGCTGGTAAGATTTGCTTTAAAAAACCTGCCTCTTGAATAATTCCAGTTCTGTCTGCCAGTGGAAAAATGCTTAATCTGACGCTAGTAAGTTCCAGCATGCTTACTTAGGAAGGAGGTGTGTTTAAGATTTAGGTTCGATTCCTTGTGTTTTATCTGCCTTTTAAATTATTTTTTGCTGTTCTGGTTTACTGAATCTTTGGTTCTCTGAGGGTGCGTTTGGAATTCAGAATTCATGCTGGCTGCCTTTCAGTGTATGTTCTTTCTGGCATAGCTGTACGGTTCTGTGAACCTCTCAAGAAAACTCCTACGGTTTAAAATGCATTCCAGCACCTCTGTTTTTTTAACTGCTCAGTATATCTTTCTGTTAGAATTCAGTGCAGCTCTCTAAAGACTGTGTGTAGTAGTGCAATTTTACTCAAGTAGTGCAAGAGCTATCTAAATAGTTTAGCTGTCCTTCTGCAAAAGGCTCTGTTTTCCAATGCCTTTGATGTGCAACATTTAGGTAAAGTTTTAGAGATGCTTCCAGGGAAAGAAGAAAGGAGTATTTCTGTATGTGGGGGAAGTAGTCGGGTAAGAACTTATGTGTTGCTACACACTTAGTTCTGTTGGAATTTTAATAATACATCAAGAGAACATGATAACCAAGCTGTAATGAATCCACCAACTCTGCCCAGCTAGGACAATAAACCTTTTCAAATAACAGAAGAAGATGGTTAAATTAATATATCACTAGAAAGAAATAGTTTGGTGGATATTACTAAGTAAAATTGAAATTGTACTAAATTCTCTTATTTAATTGCTGCATTAATTGTGATGCTCTCCTCTTTCTTTATTAGTGAGAGCAGTGATCTTGAAATTATGGTGTTTTTTCCCCCCATTATTTTAACTTAATGTAATGCATTTAAGAATTGAATTAAAATATTTTGGCTACTAGATTTATTGATACATATTGGTAACTTCATGAGTATTATTACTATATATATATATGTATTTGAAAGCTTACACATGTTCTAGTAAGGCAGATTCTCTTTTTTTTACACACTGTTTTCTTTCGTTTCATTCTGTTCAGAGGAGTTGTTCATAAAACATGTGTTTTTTTGGTATGGGTGTGTTCTGATTTTTGGTCCAGATTTTCATCAGTACAATATGAGCTAATCTTCTGTGTGCTTTCCTGCCTTTGGAATGTTTAACTTTATTTGAACTGTTGTTATTCCCTCATGAATACTCAGAGAGGATATTACTGTTCCTGCAGCTGATCAGCAAGCCTGTGTACTTACATTAAAACGAAAGGGTATAAAACATTTCTGTGTTTATTTATAACCACTTCCAAAGTACACCCATTTAATTTTCCAGTTGGTACTTAATATAATGTTCTGCATCAATATATCTCCAGTGTTTGTCCTCCCTTTTTTCATTTTCAGGTGAAGTGGGTGTATTCAAAACAAAGGTCAAAATTTCACTAAAGAACATTCAGGTACCACATGGGTCACATAAAAAAGTGTTCACTGCAGCTTCATTTGCTAGTTTGGTCTTAATGTATTACATACAAAGACAAGCAAATGCATGGCGTATAATTATAGGTTATACCCTTTTTTTCCTACTTGTGTTGTCTGGTTTATTGAGAAAAACTACATGAAATGGTGCAAGGACGTTTTGCACTAAGTGTACTGCTAGACGCACAGCAGAAAGTAGGGCACTGCGTTTCATTTGTCACCAGCCTTTGGGTCTGTTTTAATTTCATTGGCTTGTGATGTTGCAGTAGTTTTGTACTGCCACAGTGAAAGTAGTTTTTGCTTAGTGGTATAGGATGCTGTAAGTAAGGCAATAAGAAAGACTGAATCATTCCCAGTTGGTGTAACAACATGTAAACAGTAAAACTTCTTGTTTCCTGGATTAGAACCCTTAGAATTGTATTAGATAGCAATCCTCAAAAGCATTTAGAACGGGAGGCTTCTGGTTTGCTCTAGTGACACTTCTCATCGACTGTTGCCTAAAACATCTTTGAGGAGTGGAGGTATTCTTAGAGTGTGGGCAGTTGTCATGTGATTTACCTGGTCCTTTTTTTAGTGTTCTTTGTAAGGATGAGACAGAATTAGTTGTCAGGGCTTTGAGGAAGCAACAAGTATTTGTGATCTTTGTTTAGTTCTTCTAGTTCATAGAGATTCTCCTGCAGTACTGAGGGAACTGAGTATTTATGGCTGCAAGCATCCGTTGTGATATTCAAACAAAGTCATTTGATCAAGCGCCATGCTTAGATTAACTTTTCCTGGACCGCTGTGTAGCTTCTCAGAAGGAGTTATCTGGTGTTCCCAGTGCTAGTATGTTAGCATGTGTGATCTCTTGTTTTCCTGCATTTTGAACTAGATTGTGTCTTAACTTTTCTTTTGAGGTTAACAAGCAAGAGAGCCAGTGGAAAAATAACTTTGATTTTCTAGGTGGTGCCTCAAAATATTCCTGGGGATGAATGCTGTTGTGACAGTTGTTGTAGGAGTTTCCAAATTAGCACACACGTGCTGGCTGTTACATTCTGGTAGTCAGAAGCGGTAACTGCTTATAAAACAGATGATGTTTCTGGGAAGCTGGAACTTGTGGAGGCCATCCTTCTGTTTGGAAACACACTGGCGTTATGCAGTATAAGACACCAGAGCTCATCTGCCTCACAGAGCATTGCCCTAGCCTGATTCTAGGGTTAGATGTTCCTGTGCTGATGGAAGGCTTTGCAGGGCATGGCATGCCTGCTTTGTGTCTGAAGGTAAAGAAACCACAGAGGAGTGTAGAAATTCACTAGCCAGAGCTGCATCCATATTAACAGCTATTATCAGTATTAATCAGTATTATCAGTATTAATATTAATCAGTATTAACTGATTAATATCCATATTAACAGCCATATTATCAGGTAAATACCTGATAAGAGCTTAATAAAATGGTTGAGCTCTGAAAAGTGATCTTGTGTTCAAATGGACCTTGGCTATCAACAAAATGTTTCTAAGTAAAAGTGTGATGCTTTGTAATTTCATCTGTGTTCCGTGAATTTTGGAGCCTCCCAGTCTCTTCTGTTACAGCCCCCTGAAGGTGAAAGTAAACAAAAGAACAATAGTTTTCAAGCTTTCAGGTTAAACTGGGTGGGGGGAAGGCGAAGTCAGTTTTACTGATTATTAAGACAGACTGTATAACTGTCTACTCCTGTTGTGTCTGTAGTCCCAGTAAGCACTTCTCATTGGTTTATGTATGTATGAGAACAAGTGACTTAATGCAATTCATTCTTTGAAGCCCCAGAAACCTACAAGTTTTGAATTTGTCAACAAAAGCGTATTGTTGCTAGATAAATGGATAGCAAATAGGGCTTTTTAAAAATAAACCTATAGCAGCATATTCCTTCCCACCACACCACAGTTGGAATCACAAAGTTAAGAAGGGAGGTTATGAGTAGTGTCATATTTAAGGATACTCTAGAATGCAAATAGTTTTCTGAATGGGTTTTTAAGTTGATTAAAAAATAACCCTGCTGGCCAGTTTATTTTGAGTTTATTGTGGCTGTGGAACCAATAAGATACAGGGAGCTGTTACTCATGTTTAGTATTAGGTAGTGATCTTTGTGCAAAGTGGCTTGCCTCGGGCCAGCGTTTAGAAATAATGTTGTGCAATATAGTCATCGTTCTCTGTGCTGTGTCGGCTGCTGAGGCTCATATAAGTTCCGTTCTGTTCTTTACAGAGACGTCTTAATTTGCAGATCTGAGGGGTAAATATTGTTTTAAATGGTAAACGCTGGTTTGTTGCATGAGGCTAACAATGCTGGGTGCACCTGACCTGACCATCCTTCTGTGAGAAGACAAGAGGATGGTAACGTTTGTCCCACTGTAGGTACTGTTGTTGGGGTTTTTTGTGTTAACATACGATGTAGGCAATCAGTGAGCTCCTCCTAACTTACAATTCCTTTTATCTGATGGTTTTTGACCTGCATTATGTCCAAATGCATAAACCATAATCTGGCTGATTAAAATGGTTACCATCTAGGTGTTGTGGGTGCTGATTTGAAAACCTCGTATTTCTGGTAAGTTTCATCCCTAAACTACACTGCAAAACCCAGACTGGTATGGCAGATACCTTGCTGTTTTGTTTTCCTACAAATACAACATTGGCTGGCTCGAGCACTGGACCCCATGAAGCCCTGTGCTCTTGGCATTTTCTTGGATTACGGAAATACAGACGTTTGTTGCAAATTAATAAGAAAACTTAACCCTTGTTTGAAAGACTGACTTTTAGTGCCTGTAGACTTGACTTTGCAATTTTGATTGGGCCAAGTTTTATCTATGTCAGCTGGACCGTAACTCATAGGCAACAACCATTGTACCTACCCAGCACCTCCTCTTTTATATTACATGAAATAATAGACCGGAAACATTTTTTTTTTTCTAAAGAGCTTGAAGAGAGAATCTGCTTCCTTGTGATGTTGTACATTTGGCTAAATGCCAGTGTCAGCGGGCTGTTTATTGTTTTCTTTTTTCATATCTGATTCAAACTGATAAAACATCCTCTTCCTTTTAAATCTGACGAATAGCTAAAACAGAAATGAGCAACAATTTGAACAAACCTGCGAAAGCAAATTCTTAATGAATTTTTGCAGAAATGATGTGTACATTTTTACGGGAAGATGGTGTAGTGTTCTGGTACCTCTACCTACCTTTGTTGTCCCACTGACTTAGAGGGGAGATGTATATTCAGGACCTCAGCTCCAGAGAAATTGAGGTTTTTTAAAAGCTAGTGATGACTAGGTGCATGATTCTACATCTGTGTCAGGGCAAGCCCAAATACATTTACAGACTGGGCAGGGCATGGATTGAGAGCTGCCCTGCTGAGAAGAACTTAGGGGTGTTGGTTGATGAAAAGCTGGCTGTGGGTCAGCAGTGTGCAAGTGCAGTACAGAAGGCCAGCAGCATCAAAAGCAACATGGCAAGCAGATCGAGAGGGGTGATTCTCCCACTCTGCTTTGCTCTTGTGACACCCCATCTGGAGTACTGCATCTTGCTCTGGAACACCAACCACAAAAAAAAGGCATAGACCTGTTAGAGTGGGTCCACAGGAGGGCCATGAAGATACTTAAGGAGCTGTAACACCTCTCCTGAAGACAGGCTGAGAAAGTTGGGTTTTAGCCTGGAGAAGAGAATGATCTGGGAGACCTTATAGCAGCCGTCCAGTATCTGAAGGGGGCCTATAGGCAAGTTGGAGAAGGACTTTTTACAGGGACTTGTAGTGATAGGACAAGGGATAACAGCTTCAAACCACAAGAAGGAAGATTTAGATTAGGAATGAGAAAGGAATTCCTCACTATCAGTGATTCCTATTGAGGATGGAGAGACATGGGAACATGTTGCCCAAAGAAGTTGTGAATGTCCCCTCCTTGAAAGTGTTCCAGGCCAGGTTGGATGAGACTTTGAGCAACTTGATCCTAGTGGGAGCAGCCCATGGAACTAGATGATCTTTGAGGTCCCTTCCAACATAAACCATTCTAGGATTCTTTTTAAATCTTGTCTTTACAGCAGGTAAGCAGAACTCATTTTCTCTTAAGTTTCTTTTTTGTCCATTTTATGGTTGTGGTTGACTTTGTCTGTAGGGTAGAGAAAGGCCTTTGCAATGCCTTTCTGAAGCTGCAGTTGTATGCATTTTTGGTTTTTGAATTAGCTATGCCTGTGAAAGGGTCTCATCAGCTTCTGTCTGTCACAGTGGTGGTGATGCAGCCATCTGATGATCATTACAGAGAACCAATTTGGCTGGAAGCTCCCTGGTTGGGAGGAACCTTTTACAGCCAGGTCATCTCCTAATCTATGTCAAATATGACTGTTCAGTTGGTGGTACTAGTGTGAGAAGGCTCAGGAATGTGCTGCGAGAGAGAGGATCCCTTTAGTGTCAGCCCTCTTTTCAGTTAGTGTAAGCTGATTGTGAGGCCAAATCTTTAGTTAACGCAAGAGACTGATTGTATTCTCATGTCATATTGTCTTTTTCCCTTACTCACTTCTTGCAGCCAGTTTAATTTGGAGTATTATTTGTGTTTTGCCTAAAGGTCAGTCATCCTACATCAGACTCAAATCAGTCATTCACTACAGCACATTGTGTTGTTTCTCAAGACAAACTCACCAGAAGGAGTGGACCAAATGGACTAACTTGGCCATAGTACTGTAGTAGTCTCTACATCTTAGTTTAGCATAAAAGTGTAATGCACAGGAACTTGAGCTCTGTGACTGGCAGATGGGCATCTTGCTTGCCTGAGTAGGTGGAGAGAGATTTCATCCTGAAGTTAAAGTGGGAGAAAGGAGGCCAAAGGATGTATTGATTTCTGAAAAACAAGTGTTGTCACATACTTCAGTCTCAGAGCACTAAAGCTTGAAGGGCTCTTTATTATCCTGGTCTCATGTGCTTAGTGCAGGAAAGCTTATACTGGGCAGTTATTGCCTTGGTGAAGAGTTGGTAGGTGAAATGGCTGAGAATTCTTTGAAATTGGAGCTGGTTATAACAATCTGGCACTGTGGGGTGCTCAACCTGAAATTTTGTGAAGGGGTAATTTGGTAGAGCCTGCATCTAGGAAGCGTGTCACATAGTTGGATGTAGAAGGGACGCCTGACCGTCTGCGTACTAGGGAAGCTTGGAGCACACCCTTTCGGTAGTTTTGGAGTCTTTGTTGTGTGCTGAATAGTTAAAGGCAAATTTAACAAGTGTTCTTACAACCAAAATATTTTGTACCTATAGTATGTCAGAGAAAATTCAATCTTTTCTTACGTTCTGTTTATGTGCTTCCCACGTGCTTTTCTGAACTAACTGATGCAACCACTTAATGAACATAAATGTAAGCCTATTCTGGTTGACACTTGGCTTTGTGATAATTTATGTTCTTAGTGAATGCTCAACGGTTAAGATGTGCTGCGCTCTTGCATTGTTGTAGGTTTTGAATAGCCTGATAACTATGCCTGAACATTTAGTAAGTTTCTGTGACTAAAGATTTCTTAATTCCTGGAAAACAAATGTATTTGATCTACTTTTAGATGAACAAAATTCTTGTAAGGTTTCTCAGGCTCTTCTTGATGGTACCCAGTGATAGAACAAGGGGCAATGGGCGTGAATTGGAATGCAGAAGGAGAAGCTTTTTAGCTTGAGGGTAACAGCAGTGGAATGGGCTGGCCAGAGAGGTTGTGGAGTCTCCTTCTCTGGAGACATTGAAAACCTACCTGGATATGATCCTGTGTGATCTGCTGTAGGAGAACCTGCTCTGGCAGGGGGATTAGACCAAGTGTTCTCTAGAGGTCCCATCCAACCTCTACCATTCTATAATTCTGTGATTGTGAATATACTAATCACAATAGCAGTAAACTGCTTAGATATAAAGGGATTTCTTCTCTGTAGCATAGCATAGCTGGACTGGGAGTAGTTATTAATACAATCAGGAAAGAGATTTATATATATACACAAAATAATGGTGTAAGCTGGCTTTGCTGCTATTCTTGAGCTATACTTTGACATTAGTAGCACTGATCTTCAGAAAGGATCAATTTGAAAGTCTCTTGTAATTACCACTTGTAAAAAAAAGAAGATGCTTTTATGTCTGTGATACACAATTTTATTTGCAGGAAGGGTGAGCTAGATTCTAACTCCAGTTTTGCATTAGTTTGCACATTCTGGTGCAGTGCTGCCTCACTGAGAGCCCTCCCTGCACCTGCTTTGCCGTCTGACCACGTAGCAGAGCTCTTGGTAGGGTGAAGGGTTGTGCGCAGCCAGCTGTAATGCCTTGACAGCAGTATAGAGTTTAAATGTTGAATCAACTCATAGTAACTGAAGAAGGCTACTCATGCAATTAGGAGGAAGGAAATGGCCTATGGGAATTTGAGAAAAACAAAGTGGAGAGAAGGACGGATGTTAGTTCGCCTACCTCCACTGCCGTTTACTCTGAGTTAAAACAAAGCTCTGTCATAGGTTTGAATTAAGGTAGTTTTACTCCCCAGTAAACCCAGATCAGAGCCTTCTTGTCAGTATCGAGCAAAGGTAACCAGCAATATTAGAGACTAGGAAATTCTTCATGGTGTTTTTTTAAAAACCATGGAAATATATATGTGGTTACTCTGATAAACTGTGGCTTCGTGCGTTTAGCAAAGTAGTTCCTGTTTCTTCCTTCTGAGGCAAATGGCATGAACGTCTCTAGTTATCAGTTGTACTTACCCATGTAGTACAGGGTGACATGGCATAACGTCTGCATTTTGAATACTTTTCTATGTAGATGAAATATCATTCTGCCAGCTTTTTAGAAGAGTAACTCTCTTCTTAAAGAGAGTCAACCGTTGTAATTTTTCCTCAATATGCCTGATTGTTTTTCTTTCTTTTGTTTCCCTAGGCAAAACCAAAGCTGATAGAACCAATAGACTATGAAAATGTCATTGTTCAGAGGAAAACACAGATTTTGAACGATGCTTTACGTGAGATGCTACTGTTTCCGTATGATGACTTCCAGGTAATTTAATTTCTCTTGTGTAAAAAATCTTTCAAATAAGATTTTTAGCAGTAGTAGTCATGAGATTATAAGGTTCCATTTCTCTGGTTTTTTAAACTCTCTTTATCAACAACAAAACCAACTTTGCCATGAGTCCTTTTACACTGCTCCATTTGTTCAGTCAGGTTACAGGAGAAGAAATAGCACAACTTCTTCACCTGTTAAGATTGCACGGTCTACTTATGCAACTCGTAAGTTTTAATTCTTTTTGAAGTAGGTGGCTAGTGATTTTTGGTAATTTTGCCTCCCTTTCTGACATAAGGAATCGTGATGTTAAAAACCAGATGCTATTTTTTATCATGCTTTAATTCTCAAACTGATGATAATTTTTCAACCCCATCTTAATGGTGAAGAGCATGAACCTGTTCAGATGAGAGCTGTTACTCTCAGCAATGTGTACCAGCCAAGGTTAGGTTTTGGCAAAATACCCTCTGTAAAAGGGCTCTGACTTGATTACACCAGACTTAACCAAGATTTGTGATCATCTTAATAGATTTCTGTAAAAGAATTGTTTATCTAACTAAGGAGTTTATTTAAGGGCACTTGTTTTGAATCTTTTTGTAGATCTGGTTACAAAATAGAATAAGGATCTTACACACTAGTGCTGGTGAAAATAGCATCTCTCACACACGCCCATACTTGCAGTTAAAGTGTCTATGTATATTTGAAAAGTATTCAGACATCTGGACTGTCTGTAAATTAGCTATTTCTAGGGACTGTGTCATAGCTGAATATCTTTTAATCTTCTGTATAAATCTACCTGAAAAGCTGAGCTCTTTATTCAGCCGAGTAGTTGAAGTGTATTTTTATCATGGGGAACGTTGGTGATGAGTGGGTGTATTTTAAGAGAAGGGCATATAAAGTCCCATAAATTTAACACGTTGAGTTTTTCCTAAGTTCTCTCTGGTCTGTTCTATACCTGAGTGCACCTGGACTTTGTTTTTAACATACTCTGTGTACTTCATCTTCAAATCTCACTCTGAGCTAAAAAAATGTTGGTTTTAGCAAGCCATAGGTATTTAAAAAATAGTTTAGGCTTTCTGTCTGACTGCAGGTGAGACAGAATCTTATAAAAGGACATTATTATCATCTGATGATCATAGAATCATAGACTCATTAGGGATTGGAGGACATTTCGAAAGATCATCTAGTCCAATCCCCCGCCACAGCAGGATCACCTAGACCAAGTCACACAGGAACACGTCCAGGGACGTTTTAAATGTCTGCAGAGAAGGAGACTCCACAACCCCCCTGGGCAGCCTGTTGCAATGCTCCATCACCCTCGCTGTGAAGACGTTCCTTCTGGTATTTATATGGAACATGATATCAGTATTGAAATGCTAGATCATTCATGATGATGCCCTATACCAGATATTGGCTCTGAAAAGCATGAGTAGGCTGTAGCATGCAGATGGTGGCTTTTCAGTACCATAGACCGAGAGGAATCAAGGATACTTCTCCTAAGTATACTCTTATCTTATTAACTAGTTTACTTACTGAAGGTCATTGTGTGAACAGCTCTGATTATCAATGGAGAATAAACAGACCTATCAGGAGTATCTTCAGGCAGTTTGTTTCAGCAGTCTATGAGATGTCTGAAGTGTTCAACTTGCTGTTTCAAGTGGCCTCTTCTGCAGTTCTCTAACCTCAGGCCTATATGGCTGAAGCTAGTCCATAACAATCAGTCTGATCCTTGAAATGGAATGGCCAAAATTCCTTTATAGTAATGCTTATTGTCATCGTCTGTTTGGATTCTGTGGTCAGATATCCATTGAGGCAGTTGTTGAAACATGTCTAACATCAGAGGTTTTCCTTCAGGTAGTCACAGTTGTGGACCGTAGTCATATTTCCTATTTCTTTGTACCCCAACAAATACCTCAATACTTTTTATGAATTTTTCCCTATATAGCCTTTGGCAGAGTTCAATTTACACTTACTTGCACAGATTGGTGTGCACTCTCAGACTTCATTATTTGTGCTACAATACTTTTATTTCCTTTAAGATTTGCAGGCACAAACTTATTCCATATGTTTTTGATGTACGGATAACTCTCAATACTACTCTGAGCTATCTAGCTCATTTTTAACAACGCTAATCTGTCATTCTGTACACTGGAAATATTTACCAAGTCAAGGAACATAAATCCTTTAGGTGTTTTATTTTTCTTTCAAGTTAAACCTTTTAACCCTCTGCAGTTTTCCTTTGTCATCTTTACAGTTCTGAAAAACATTTGACTCATGTCACTATGGCACACTTTCTGTGTTTGCCATTCTGCTTCACATATTAATTCTTTGTTCCCTTTTTCCTCGTTTGTTGTGATCACACAGTGTGGGGGCAGCTCTTGGTAAGCCTCAGTGAAGATGTTTGATACTGCCATCATCCCCAGCAAGATTAGTTTAAAATAGTGAGCTAGAATATTTTGAACTGCCTGTATAGGCACTTAGGACAGTTTATAGGTGGGAACTCCTACCATTGTCTAAAAATCTGCTCAAGCTATTTCCTCTTAGAACATGCAGGTTTTATTTTTACAAAGTTTTCCCTTGCCCTTAGGTTGAACTGATTGCAATCTAAAAAACATTTGCCTAACGAGGAAGCCAAGCCTTGTTCATTTATAAAGACATTAAAAGTAAAGCTACTTCGTTACCAGCACGGCCCTAAATCTACTATTTTTAATGGAACTGGAAAAAACTTCCTTTTCAGCACTAGATGTCCCTTCTAAAATGTTCAGTAGATTACAGGAGAAGCTGTGCATTTTCAAAGAGGCAAATTGGTCCCTATGTTGAGTAAGTGCTAAAGTTGAAACTGTTCTGGGGGACATTTGAGACAAATGTTTGGGTTTAATTTGGATAACTTTTTTCTTTTTCTAGGTAATTAAGTTAGGTAACGTGAATGTAATGTAATAACCCTTCAGTTTAACAGTGCAAGTCTCTTGGTGGGGATTTGTTTCTTTTCTTCACTAACAGGTTTTATATGTCTGTCTTCAAAACATTGCAGTTACGTTGTCATGGTGGAATTATTTTTGCTGGTATTTTCTTGCCCGTGTTACCAAAATAGAGGAAAAAGCTTTTCTGTGGAATCTATTTCTTACTGACTCCAGTCTTGCCCTTGCTGTGAAAGAAGGAACTTTGACTTGAAAGCAAATTCTCAATAATTGGCTCCTCTGAAATAGCGTATTAACAGGATGTTCACTGCTGAGCTCTGTCTCGGTTATACCGATACAACTGAGAGTTGCTATAACATGCCATCTTCCCCTTAACTGCACATTTCATTAATTGTTTCTGTTCACCAGACAGCATTACTGAAGCGTCAGAGCCGATACATTCACTCAACAGTCCCTGATAATGCAGAGAAGGAAGCCCAAAGCTTGTTTGTAACTGAGGTAATCTTGGGACTGCGCGTGGCTGTGTATTAACAGTATTAAACCTGAATTGTTTTTCTTCTGCTTTCTTTAACATTTAAAAAACAGGATAAAAAGTTCTGAAAATCTTTTAAAATATTTATTGCCATTTAATTGTCAATGATTGCCAGGGAGATTTTCTAGTAAAACCTAGTATTTGTTCAACTGGTGGCTAGAAAATAATGATAACAGGATCGCTTTGAAGTATTTGCTTTGTGTAATTGGATTTTGCAGATGCTTCTCCTCCACCTTTTATATGCTCTTGTCTTGCCCAGATGAAAATGAGTGATTTTCATACATAATGTTGGGACCAGCACTAAACCTGAGATGAATCCTTGTGACCTGTTAATGCTGATAAAGTATTTCACACCAATCTTTCTTTATTAGTAATAATTTTGTGTTGTGTGCTGGAGTAGAACCACTCAGAACTGTAACACTTGTAGAGGCCAAAATTCAGGATGATTTCCTGATTTGTATGCTCTGTGTGGAAGGAACATCCTAACACCTCAAGTTTTTTAGAACTTAGCTGACATTCCCTTGGTTCTGACCATGTTGTTGAAGCATTTCAGAAATTAAAAGTTTAAAATTTTAGTCTCTGTTATGTTATCTACCGGTTTTCTCTTGATACCCTGTAAGCTGATATTTTAACATCTGAAATAAGCAAATGCCTGTCGCTTAAATATGGTCCAAGTGTCTGAATCTACCTCAAACCTCGAAGTGGTTTATCCACAATGTCACATATCCGTAATAACCAGTCTTAACAGTTCTAAGATAAATTTGAAGAAGGTAGACAAGGAGGGAGGAGTGATGTAATTAATTCATTGATATGATGAGTTTCTGCAGAAGCCATTGCTTGGCAAGTACTAACTTTGTGGCTTTTGAACTACAACAATATTTTACAATTATTGGATGGTTTGTTAGTGTACATGTAAATCTATTCATCTAACATATAACGTTTTGTACCATATGGTTTCTGCCAACAGATTTTGTCAGTTTGATGTTACTTTGGGCATAGCCAAGATAAATCAGCATTATTCTGTTGTAGCAGTATGGGTGGAGTAAAGTGGTATTTCCTGTGATCTAGTCTAGAGCATAATGCCATCATTTCGACAGCTGGAAGCATGTAGCTTAGACATTTATAAGTATTAATTAATTGCACTCTAAGTATAAATTTAAGGAAAAGCTGTTTTCAGTTTCTCCGTATGTGTATGAGCAAAATTGAATATTCTACTTTAGTAGTGCATCTGCTTGTGACTGAATAGTGCAGGAGCTTTATAAAGGCTCCATCATGTTTTCAGCTGCAGTGAGAAGGTGCTTTAATTTTTCAGACACCTGAAGGTAGCTAATCCAGGTGCTGTGGGTAGTCACCAGTTTCTGGTTTTATAAGATACACATCTAGCAGATGATAGGATCTTACTGGAACACCTCACTTGTTGCTAAAAGCTGGATTGCACTAGACTATTGCCAAGGAAGGGAAGTGCAGAGAATATTCAGAGTTTGACATGTCATCATAGTAGTTCATAAACACACGTATCTTAAGAGGATTTTTTGGGGTGTGTGCTGGTAATCCTCTTTCAGTTAATACTGATATTGGGTTTTCATTGAAACAGTGCATCAAAACCTACAATTCAGACTGGCATGTTGTTAACTACAGATACGAAGATTACTCAGGAGAGTTTCGACAGCTTCCCAAGTAAGTATGTTATTTAGTGGTGGAATAAAGACTTTGAATTTGTGAAGGAACTCTAGCTCTATTTAATATAAATGTATTTGCTACAAAAACGTATTGATACATGTAATTTGTGACTTGAAATAAGCTATATCCATGTTTAACAGTTGGTGGAGATGGCAAGGATTTCTCTGATGGCATACTGATAAACTGGAAGGTGTAAAATCTTGTGAAACTATTTTCTGGAAAGATCACTGCCTTGTAAATAGGCAGATCAAAACAAGAAATTGTAGACAATGAGTGCCTGTATTGTGACTAAAACAGGCCAACGTTTAGGTGAAACTAAAATGGTGATATCCTGTTTTTGTAGCTTCAAAGGCAGCTTTTGGAACAATCTGTTGTAGCTTAGTGAAGGGAGTCTAACCAAGATGTGTAGAGCAAGTTTTTGAACTTTAGAGCAGATTTTCACAGAATGATTCAAAGCTAAAGCCTAATTCACATGTGTTACAGACTTTCTGAACCATCTGCTAGAGAAATTTCTTCCAAATTTTCAAGAGAGACTCGAGACATTTAACCCTTAATTGAGAGTGAGCTGAGAGTGACTGAATACTCTGAATCCCATGACTCTGGAAATTTTATGTCTTCTTACCTACTCTCCAGCATTTGTCAGTTTAGAAACTGACAATTTCTTTCTCTTTGCAAAGTTGTGATGCATTCACAGGTTTTGTAAAAGTCAGTATCTATTTTTTTAATGCTCTGAACACAAGTACGATAGTCAATAGTGATTTAAGTAAATACATTATCCTAAAAGGAGCCAGTAGTTACACATTTGAATTCTTGCTCTCAAGGTATTAGGCATGCAGTGAATGAGAAGATATTTGGTTCTCTCCAGCTTCCAATAAAGTCAGTGACAAGCTGAACCAGAAGAAAGATGGTGGCCAGATGTGCAAATTAGGAAGATTACTGGCTTAGAAATACTATTAATAAAAAATACACGCTTTTATTCAGCTGTTCCTGTGCTTTTTTTCCCCTCTACTCAGTTTGGAAAAGATAATCCTTATTTTTACAGATGTGAAATAGATAACTAGACATGAAATTCCCAGTATTTTAGAAGCTTTTTCTTTTGCAGTAAAGGGACAAAATCAGAGAAGCTTCCTGTTCATTTATATGAAGTGGATGAAGAAGCTGATAAAGACGAGGTGAGAAAACAGTAATTCTTTACTTCCTTTTGCTTTCAGTAAAGAATGTTTGGTTAAGTCCTGATATCAGTGGATGAAAGCAGAGATTAGTTTGAACAGGCTGCTTGGAAAAAGATGTAGTTATTTTATATCTCTCTTTTTAAGTACCCTTGTACTCCTGAGGTTGTCATGTGAGTAGAACAAGTTTTGACTGATGGTGATACTGAAATGTTAACACCTGGTGTTATAAAGTCCTTCAGAAGCTTTCATAAAATCTGTCTTGTTTTATTCTGTTGACTATAGAAAGAAACATTTCATGCAGCTTAGTCATGAAGTAGGGAAAAATAATGAGTGAATCTGTTCCAGTATGGCAGTACACAAACTCAAGCGTGCGTGACAGTATGGCATACAGTGTAAGTTAAAATTAGTTAGTTGCAATTTTGAACATAGGGTGAGACCTGGAGATCTGTCATAGAAATAAAAGCTAGACAAATTGACTGCAAGGCTGGGGGTTTTTTTGTTACTGGCTTAGGGAAGCCAGAGATAACTGTAGCCTCAAACAATTTCAAATGTTAAAGTAATTTTTCAGTAACTGCTTCTGTTCTTCATGCAATTTATTTAATTTTTACCACACCCTGTTTCAAAACACAGAGTTTAAATTCCAGTGTTTTATCATCTTACAAGTACTTGAACTCTTAACATCACAGAAAACTATTCAAATGAAATGAGTTCTAGTGGGTTTCAACCTTTGACAACTACTTTGTGTCCAGATTCCTTGTGTTCACATATGCTGCAGAATAAAACTAGTTCTTTACAAGTTTTCCTTCTGCCCAGTTTTCTTTCAGAGCAGACAAAAGCGTCACACCCCTGTCAGAGGTAGAGTCACTGGAGAAACGCACACTTTGAGGAACTTAAAATATAAACACGAGAATACAGCGTGCTGGAATGAAAAGGGACCTTAGTGGAAATAGGGCGGGGTGGGCTATAAAAATCTTCCCTCAATGGAAGAATTAATGCAAGGCTTTTTCTTTCAAACGTTATCTTTCTGTGCCAATAAGCATATATGCAAGTTTTAGGTTAAGAGCTGTGTGGTCTGCTCTTTGTTCCACTTTTGTTTCTGTTTGGTTTTTGGTTTTTTTTAAAGAAAGTTGGTTTGTTAAGAGAGTAATAGAAAACAAAAAGCTGCAAGTGATTAAAAATTGGAGGAAAACCAGATAAAGGTTATTTTAATCTTGTATCATTCCAAAGGAGAGAACAACCTTTCCAAAGCTAATTTGGGCTATCAGGTCCTTGGGTTGATGTTTGCAAATGTAATTCTTCATCAGCCTGGGGTAAGGGAGCAAGATACAACAATGTTTTGTTGAAACAGTTGCTGTTGAAGTAAATTTTGGAGCTGGTTTTGTGGGAAAGATCATTTAAAAATGTCAAGTGCTGCGTGAAGCAGTAATAATAAAAGTGAGGAAATCCACTTACCAGTTGGAAACAGGAAGTGTTTTCAGTGTAAAAGCCGTGTGTTAGTGACTGCAGTTTGAGTTCTTTTGTATTAACAGGTGGTGGGCTGGACTGAGTCAGTGGTTTTTTGGCTCTGCAGGCAGGAATTCTGCCTGACAGACAGAAATGGTGTAACTAGAAAGACCCGACATCACAGTCAGTTTTATTGTTAGGAAATACTGTGAAATTCAGTGCACTTCAGGAACAGTGCACCTGAGAGACTTTTAAGAAGAAATTCTTTACTGTGAGGTGGTGAGACATTGGAACAGGTTGCCCAGAGAAGCTGTGGATGCCCCATCCCTGGAAGTGTTCAGGGCCAGGCTGGATGGGGCTCTGGGCAACTAGTCTAGTGAGAAGAGTTCCAATCTCCCCTGACCCATGGCAGGGATATTGGAATTAGATGCTCTATAAGGTCCCTTCCAGCCTAAACCATTCATGACTTTGAATTGGAAAAGGAGTCTTAACAGAGCAGTATCTTTTGTTAACATAGGCAAGGAAGGAATGCCCTTTGTGTCTCCTCATCATCTTTGACTTGTAAATGTGGGCTTGGACCATTTTTTGCTTGAGGATTACTCCTGCCAGTGGTGGTGGAGAATCACAGTTGGAGACTAGTGTTTGTCTCTGTATCTTGTGTGTTGTTTGAGTACTAGGATAGGGATGGTTCTGAGTTATGAGGTAAGTAGACTGTACTGCTTGGACATTGGGGCATAGGAACATTACTGGGGAATTATATCAGGTGTGTTGATAGTTGTTGACCGGATCATCCTTACTGGGTCTAGCTTCCATAGTGTCAAGCTGACTACAGTTTTTGAAGGAACAGATTGATGCATCTTTTGCCTTCTGTTTGCACTTCTTTGAAATTCACATTTGCATATGCATATGAATGTGCAAGCTAGACAGACTAAGTAAGTTGTAAATAAACTATCTAGTATTGTTTCACAGAATGTTCCTTTGTTTAATTCCTGAAACTAATACATATTATTCCAAGATTTGTTTTTAATATTCAGTTGCTGAACTAATGACTGCCCTCCATATGTAATCACCTTCTGTTGTATGTTCTCTTAGTGGCTGAGAAAAGGAATTAGAAAAGGCAGCTGAGGAACTTGAGGAAGTATTATGGTTTTATTTTCAACTGGATACTCAGCTAATTTTGAATAATAAATTATCAGAACTGTTTCTTCTCTAGATGGATGAAAATCCACATGTCTAATTCATTTGTGGCTTTATAGTGTCTACATGGGTTACTTCAATTGGAAATCATACTAAAGTCAGCTTGGGTACTACTCTAAAAGATACTAGAACTGGTAATTTAAATTTATTCTGTGGCAATTACAAACCTGTCATTTTGGTTGGTTTTGAAAGCAGAGTACTGCTTTTTGGTAGTTGTTAGCTTCCTATAGGTTTTGATGTAGTTCTTGAGTTCAATCAACTGGCAGATGGAAGCCGTATAGAGGCACTGGGTGTGAAGCATGCATTGTGTCTCCTGTTTGGTGCAACAGACACGCTGGAGGGCAGGGATGCCATCCAGAGGGACCTGGACAGG